>VYZR01018336.1:13662-30739 GCA_013400675.1 Oxylabes madagascariensis | reverse complement strand
CAAACAAAAAGTCCTAGAAGACCCTGACAGAGTCAGGGATACGACCTGACACCCTGTTGGTTAGGGTGTTGGAAGCAGTCTGGATAAATCCTCCTGGAGTAACAGATGTGGTTCTGTGGAGTAGAGATGATCCTGAAGAGAGTCTCGTGATGGCAAAATGAGTCTGGTCTGGTCTTCCTCTGGCAGTTCAGTGGAGATGCAGGCTCCTCTGTCTGCCAGTGGAAGGCTGGCTCCCTGCTCTGATGTCTCAGTTTTTATCTAGGTAGGAACAGTTGGCTCCCCCTGCACTGGGTGGAGCATCTCACAATGGGATGATGTAATGTGTCATGTCATTGGTGAGCCTTGATGGCCCATTAGCAGAAGATATTCCACCCAAGGAGCGTCAGGGGAGTGAAAGGGAGTGTCAGGGAAGTGAAAGAGGTAAGAACCAATGGCCCATCTGGTTGTAAAGGCTGGACCATTATCAGAAGACATCTGCCCCCTCTTCCCTTGAGATACAAGAGTAAAGAAAAACATCTCCCCTAACAGATGGAATAGAATACACTTTCCCTTTTTTGGTTACATAATGCAAGACAGCCTCTACCAGGAACACCACAGCTGATCCCTCCTTGCACAGCCCAGAAATCCTCCATCTGCTTCCTTCCCAGCCTCCTTCCACAGCTGTCCCAACCACCCCTCCCTTGGCTGCAGCTCCCCCGGTCTCTCCAGCCCCCATGACTCCCCCTGAGCTCTTGGTCCTGCTATTGCAGGGTCAAATCTCCACATCAGACCACAAAACTGCTGGACAGTTAAACAGGCAGACACTCTGGTCTCAGTCACCCTTCCACCCAGGCTGAAAGCCCCATGGCACCTGTGATGCAGGAGGCACCAGAGAGGTTTTCTCTGCCTCATCACTGTTCACATACGGCCAGAAAATATAGGGGATGGCTCTCCAGGGGCTCCGTGGCAGAGCTGCCTCTCCATGAACCACAGCAACCCAGGTGGGTGTCACTGTGAAAAGAATTGCAAGGTTTGGTTGTAAAAGCCTGGAACATTGTATATGGCAGGCTCCAATTCTGCTGAGACCCTGGGCGAAGGTCACAGCTCCTTCAGGTTGTCACAGCTTGGAGAAGGGTGAAGATGCTTCCCTGGATAAGGATGTGAGCAGTGTTCTGTCTGACCTTGAACAGGTGAGGTATTCCTGATAAGATATCAGGGATGGGTGAAATCTCCATCCAAGGGGATAGGAGCACTTGTGGAGTTTTATGGTCAAACTTGGTAGCAACTGAGGAAAAAAATGAACTGTCTAGATCATACTGCAGTGTGATATGTCATTCACATTGCAATGGAATTTGATGGCACAGTGAAAGGTCTGGAAGGTTTATGGTTTGATATAAAACATTAAACATGCCATAAGCCTTGGGATAAAATAACTGCACAGAGAAGTGCATGCTCTAAGGGAATTGTGAAAATACGCACTCGGATTAAAAAGCACTTTTTCACACCAGTCAGGCCAGGCATGGTTTCTAATGAAGTGAATTCTTTTCAGTGTTTGGAACCAATAGAAGTAATCTAAAAATTCCTTGAAGAATTTTGAAGCATAAAGATTTTATTTAATACCTTTCATAATGACTGAGTGATCGTGATGATGAATTATGGAGGGCTTTTTCACTAGGAGTCTGCAACAACAAGATAAGGCAATAATTTATTTCTATGCTTGTGGACGTGTATTTGGGATTTTGATTTTTCTCATTTTTTTTTTAGTGAGTCATGAAAGATGCATGATTCATTAACAGGTTAGGATAAACGGATAATATTAGGTCTTTTCAACAGTGTCAGGATGTTATTCTGTAATTTTTAGCATTTTCTCAAGTAAGACTCCATTAAGGCATGACTCAGAAATAACATAATAGTGAGGATATTGATAAGTGCTCTAAATCCATCTGTAGTAATTTTTGTGTCCAAGAGACTGGATGATTTCTTTCCTGGTAGAGGTTTGAAAGTAAGATTTCTTATTGAACAGTAAACAGGAACATGTCTGGAACTAAATCAGTTTTTAATGTTTGGGGGTTATTAGTTTGTTTATTTGCTTTTCATCAGAGTATTCATGACTAGTAGCTTTTTGCCAGCAAAAAACCCAGCAATGCCAGTACAGGTTTTCTTAATTGTTAGTATACGTAAAAGAATTTAAAGCCAGAAAAAGCAGCGTCATCCAGAACAGCAGCAAAGACAAATGTTCATTGCTCTGAACCGCTGACGCACGGCTAATTCACAGCAGCTCTGCCACGTCAAGAAACTGCACATAGTGTCAGCGTATAAAACTAGAAAGGAAAAATATATATGGACTTGCAGCAACCTGTCTATAACCATGCAGGGTCCATGAACTACTGACTCATCTGGCAGGAGCTTTGGTGGGGGATTTTCTCCACCTATCCACTGTTATTGTTTCTATGTCTCTTGTCATTTTGGAGATATTGAAAACTTTGACACTGAGTAGTTCATGAAAGACTAAGATGACAGAATGTTCTTTGTTTTTTTACAAAAATCTTGTAATGTGGCTGAAACACCTTTTTGCCAAGTAAATTTCCATCTACTAAAAATTCCTTTTCATTCACCCAGTAAGGTGATATTTTTCTGCTAAGTGTCCTATTATTCCAAGATCTACAATCAATCTCTTTACACTTTATTATGAACTGTGCAAATGTTGTCCAGAATTTGTGAATGTGGCAGTTGATTGATGAACTGCAGTAGCTTTGCTTGGTCAAGTTTGTTAATGTGTATATGTCTCTGGTTTTTTCATTTTCCTCATACAGAGAGCTGCGGATAGTGACAGGGGAATGGTTTTTTGAAGAGAGAGCAAAGCGCTTCAAACAATCAAATCTTGGAACTGATGTGGTCAGACAGTCAATTCTTCACAAATTCCCAGGTAGGGACCTCAAGAGGGAGATTTGCTTGTGCTTTATATGTTTAAAACCTTGTTTCTTGAGTGTTTGACTTGTATTTTATTCCTGACTGAACTATAATCAGTATCTCAATTTTTAATTTGTGCCTATACAGCGATTTATGAATGATTAATATTCAGGAAAGTTAAGGCGGATATGAAAGAAGTATCTCTGTGGAGATAGAGAGCTGCTGAAAAACTCACTGTCCAAACAGATGGACAGTGTTATTCAGCTGCAAAGCCCCACAGCAGAGACTCTGAAATTTGTTCTCAGTTCCTGCCAGGAAGTTTGGCTGTATGGAGAGATCTCAGCCCAGTCATTTTTTTTTATCTTTGGCTCTCTTATTTGTGATAGTGGTGTGTAAAGATCACTCAAATTTTCTTTTCCAACTCTAAAGAAGAAAGATAAATGTGAGCTCCTTTGCTGTCTGCTGGAGCATGGGCTACATCCGGGCTACCCGGTATTCAGACTTTCCTTTTGCCCAGGTATCTCAAACCAGCTGCACCTGCACTTTTAGGTTCAGTAAATTGTCTGTCTGTCTTGGCCAAGCACAGCCTGGTGTGTGTGAGCCGCTCTGGGACCTTGCAGGGTACCACAGGACCACTGGTGTAAGAAATAGGAGTTTTTCCTGAATGCTGATGGTTTGTACTCACTTGACCCCTTCCCTCTGAACACAGAAGCTGTTAGGTAGTCTGTTTCAGAAACAGCATTTTTGCCCAGTTTTATCCCCTAACTTGTAAGCAAAGGGACTGGTTTACTGCCACTGGAAAAAAATACATTGCGCAAACCTGCTCCTTGGAAAATACAGACCTTGCCAATATCACTGTGCTTCAGAAGCTGTGAAGCTGGCAAGTGTGTAAGTTCTCAATATTATGTCGGTGGTCAGATTGGGTATTTCATGATTTGTTACTTGATAGATATATTGAAAAATATATTTAAGCCATTTTTTCCATACCTTGCTCCTAGTTGAACAAACATTTTAATTATGAAAACATTCTTTCATTCAACACAGAAGATACTGTACATTTCAAAATTAAATTTCAGGTCCTTTGATTATTAAATATTGTCACTGACAAATCTGGAAGCATAGTTCAAGACAATAATTGATAAGAAGAAACATCTCAAGCTCAAGTTTTATTTAATTTATTTTATTTCATTTCATTTCATTCAGATCCCCCAAGGCTCTTTCATTGTCTGTTTTTGTAGGTTATTTGACCTGTGCTGTGTTTTTTGTGCAGAAGTTCACTTTCTATTTTCTTTCTCCCTCCACTACAGACACAGTTTCTAATGCAGATGATGAAAGAACATTCAAAGATCAACCCCAAGAAAATGAAGAAAAAAAGCCAGATGTACCAGTCTGCTCCACAAATGGGCACAAATCTGTCTTTAGCAGACCTAGAAAGATTGGGTAAATCCTTTGGTTTTGTTGTTGTTGGTTTTTGCTTTGGTTTCTGGGTTGGTTTTGGTTTGTTTTTTTGTTTTTTTGTTTTTTTTTTTTTGAAAACTGATAAATCTAAAACCAGCAGTATATGGTTGGATAGATTTTCTTTTGAGTTTTTCCAGTCTTCCACATCAGCCTCAAACTTCCCGGGATTAGAAACAGCCTTCATTTAACGGCATGCTTACTATAATTAGATTGCTGTTTCCTAGGAAATTCAGCAGTAATTGTCCTTCAGCTATAAAGGTAGCAGGAAAAAGTCAATTTTACTTTTGGATTTTTCTTGTTTCTACCCAGAAGTAACAGAGTGTCCCTAAAGGCAGGCTTGCCAGAGAAGCAAATGCAAAGAATAGTATTTGTAGGACCTGGGTTTTATGTATCCTGGTCAGTTTGGTTCACAAGACAAGTTTTCCTTTGGGTATCCAGCTGTGCAAGTACAGCCTGGGAGTGTGTGTGTGTGACAGTCAATAAACAGAGCTGCTGCTGCTCATCTTGCAGGGCTTAGCCCCAGTTTGGCTGTGCCCTTTGAGGGGCACTCGCACTCAGGGGACACAGGCAGATGCACTGACTGTGTGGCTGCACAAGTGATGTCTGGACCTAGCTTGAGGCTATTGGGTGAATGGGAAGAAAACCTGGGTGGAAGTTTATACCATGGCTGGAGCCTCCATGGTAGCTGGAAAACATCATTTCTGTTGAAAGGAAGAACACATTTTTATCAGGGTTCTGAAAGATAGGGCAGGTGGATGCTTTCCACGGCTTTTTGACTTCTGAGGAGAGATGAGAATGGAATTACCTGCTCCAATGGCTCCAGAAATTAACAGAAGTGATTTATCTCTCTTTAATATAGGGGAAAAGGTATCAGAACACCTCTGGCCTCTCAAAATATGATGAAGAACCAGCCTAGGGAATCCTCTATAATAGACCTAGATTTTGCTCTGAGTCATGCTAAGTAGTAGCTATAGTAAGAGGGCATTAAAATTTACTTTTCTAATCCTCCTTCCATTTAAATCCTTTAAGCAAACCAATTAGTCACATTCCCTTACAAGAAACAATTGTTTTTATAATTATTTATTTTAGCAATGCCATTTCTGTTTGTGCACAGAAATGTTCTCGGTGGTGACATTCCCCGTAGCAAAAATTTAATCTTACAAGGATTTGGCTTGCTTTTGCTAGTATATTTGGTGGCCTCTCTTAGAAATATTTCTTTACTGTTCCTCTTCCTTACTTGCTTCTTCCTCACTCACATTTCACATTCATGTATCTCATGAGGGGATTTGTTTTAGCAAGGTTCTTTTGGGGCCAGCTGCTACTGACTGTGTGATGGGATAACTTATCAGTCTATTGTGATTTGTAAGATCATGAGGAATACTATTACTTTGTGAAATTTCATTTATTTCTGTCCCATCAAGCCATGTTTTGCAGGATAAGGGGGTGCTGCTATGTTTTTTAGAAATGGCATGTTTGGGGCATTTGATGCATATAATTCTAGAAATATCTGAAAAGAAAATACATATAGCATAATTTTCTAGAGGAAAATACACATCCTTAGTCAAATATACTTTGCTGACTACAAACTCCCCCTCAAAAAAAAAGATAAATTTTCACAAAAGGCAGTTCTGGTTCTAAGCTCAAATAGAAGGATTATTTTAGTGTTTTGGTGTCTTAGAACACAGTTTGTAGTAAATACAAATACTCTTACCCCCAGGAACCAGTTTCAAAACCAGATCTTGTGACCTTTATATCCAGACTTGTCCATAGCTTAGATGAAATTAATGGACTGTGCACATCACAACTTTGAAAATCTTTTATTCCCCGTTCTCAACAGGAGGGTTATCAGGGCAGTTACCAAAGGAGAAATTACATTTGGAAAAGATGGAGGTGAAAGGAACAGAGGCTCAGAGGCTGAAAGCCCACGTCTGCGTGGTGACAAATCAGCTCCATGCTCCGAGAGGTGAGCAGGAGTCCGGGACTCTGGGGCGTGTGCCAGTGCCCTGGGCTGCTTTGTCTCTTTGGATGCTCAGCACAAACGCTGTCTGAGAAACAGAGCTTGCCTTCAGAAAACAAACAAAAAACACCAAAAACACTCAACAAACCAAATAAATTATCTCCACTCATCTTATTTTGCTCACCTTGTGTTCAGCTGGGGCCTGATGTCAATGCGCTGGTTTTGTTTTCGGGCTTTTAATTGATGAGTTGTGTTCATCTTACAGAACTGAGGCTCTTTGTTTTTCTTTACTAATGAAATATTAATTGATTATGTTTTCTTCTTCAAAGGCTGTTTGCCCTTCTCTTTCCATGATTATTATCCCAGTTATTTCATCATTCTTCTGGGCTTAAGAAATATTTGCTAGTGCCTCTGATGGCATTATAAATTCCAAGAGCAACATTCCTGTCATGTCCTACCTTCAAAATGAAGCCAAAAAGCAGCTCACTTTTCCCTTGTTCAGTTGGATACCCTACACTGGATATAGACCCACCTTTGCTCAGGTGCACACACCTAGAAATTTTACAATTTGTATTGAAAAAATAATAACAATTTGCTGTAAGTTCTAATAGTGATTTCCTGTCTCTAAACTAGTGTTTCTGGGAGACTCCAAAGAGATATGCAGGAACAAAGGATAACAGGTAAAAGGAACATCATGGAGTTTAGTATGCACATAGATAAACCCTCTTGTTCAAGCAAGAAATTGCTTCTCTTTGTTGCCTACAATGCAAATCCCAATTTCTAGATGTTCTGCAATATGCCTTAAGTTGATGGTAGCAATCTTCTTGACAGTTGATAATTTGATTTTTTTTTCCCCACTGGGTGCTGCAGCACCTACCAGCCAATCCGGCTTTCAAGCTGGTTGTTTTCTTTAATGCATCCAGTTCACTATTTTGTTTTCACTAAGCTTATTAGGCCTTCTATATCTCACCAGATTCATACCTGACTTCTAAGAGACCAGAAGTAGAATTTTTACTGGTTTTCTGCATTTTCATTGAATAGAGTAGAGATAAGTGAAGGATCTAAGACACAAAACCTCAGGAATCTGGTGTCCATGCTGCTTAATACTGAGTCTATGCAATACTAGTAGCTTTCTCTGAGAGTTTACCCGGATAAGGACAAAAGGGTGCTCATGAGAGGTCTGTGCAGCTCTTTTTGTGTGCCAAACTACAAAAAAGTTATCGTTCAGTTAACCATAAATGAAGCAAAATAATTTTGTTTGGGTGGTGGAATTCAGGACCTGATAAACTCTCTGTACAGATTTAGGAGCAAAGTAGTCTATAAAGACAGCTTTTATGTTTGATTGCCTTGCTTCAATTCAATTTCACATAAATCATCATTTCCTAGCTGTTTCCCAGAGCCAGAGTGCAAGACTTGTTAAATTAGGGGTATTGAGTGATTCTGGCAACTTCTTCTCTACTTGTCATCTCATTCTCACCTGGTGAAATTGGTGTCCTGTGCCAAAGTCCAGAGTAACAAGGTCAAAATTGGAAGTATTTCACCTACCAGCAGGGAAAGCAAGAGAGAATTCTTATTTTTTTTTAAACATTTCTGTTCAAGGGAAGATGTATTGAGCTGGGAACATGGAAATCCAGGCCATGAGTTCACCTCTTCTACTGGTTTATTTCTACTCCAGCAGAGATGTTTACTGATGAATGCGGTAAATGGTTTTGCTGCTGAATGAACTGGGAGGCTGCATCAGGTCAGGACACTTGCAGGAGAAATAGTATGGGAATCCCAGGCTCATTTACACAGGCACTCCACCCCACTGAACTCAGGTCTTGTCTGCCACCACGAGAAGCTTTGCAAAGTCACAACACCATTTTTCTGTTGTCTACTTAACATGTATAAAATGTGTCAAATCTCTCTCTAATAGTAAACTGAAATAAGAACTTAGGACACATTTTAAAATAATTTTCATTGTTTAAAAAGGTTAAAAAAGTGCAGCAGATTACCCTTTCTAACCCTCAATGTTTACATGGGTTTACCAGTTATTTTCTAAGAGAAAATGCTCCATGGAAAAATTTTCACCTGTTGTGATGTTAGACAGCAACAAGAATCTGGTGTGCTGGTCACAGATGATTTTTTGTCACTTCCACTAAAGTGAAGCCTCCCAGAAGACCTGTCCAACCTTCCTAAATTTCTACATTGGTTAAAAGAATCAACCAGTTTGGGTCTTATCGCTGTTGTACACTAAACAACAACACAGACTCTGAGATCTTTTAGAAGGTTAGAAATAAATGACTCTTTATTTTTGAGCTGTCCCTCTCTTTTATATCATTTTACATAGACTAATTTGATTGGTGAAACAAAGGCAAACCTCTTCAATCACATTGGTTAAAACAGATGTTCATTAAGAAACCTCTCCTGTGAGAAAGAATGGATAAACATAGGTACAGTTACAAAAAGATTTCTCTTGTTTACAGAAAATCGCCTGGGAAAAGAATTTCCTGAAACCAAAATATCTCAGGCATTAGAAATCAGGGCTACAGGGTCTAGAGTCATAACTGCAACATAAACAGGATAGTGAACAAGTTGGTGTTTTTCTGGAGATGGATGAATAGATGGAGACAGACACACAAGGATTTTAGAGTTTCTGGAGATAATGCTGGCATTAAGTTGGCTGTAGAAGCGTCCAGAAGTGTCATGTTACTGTAGCTTCCCTTTATACCAATGGAACAGCCTGGTGGGAATGGTTGCATGAGTTGTCCCTCCTCCTGCTGGATGTGGATGCAGTGTGGATTGAACAGGGACAAACGCAGCTTCTGCAGCCTGGACAGGAGCTGCCCACTTGGGCCATCTGCAGTTCTGGTAGAAGCGCTGGCAATACTTGTGTGACCTGTACGTGTAAAGCAATTGTAATTCATCTTTGCATGTGTTTTTTCTTTCCAGGTGACCCCCCAGCCCAACAGGGCTCTGTTACCCTCCTAAAGTTAGCACAGCCCTTTTCTGGCAGCGGTTTGCTGAACGAGCCGCCTTGGTTTGCTCAGAGCACTAACCCTTCCCTCCTCCTGTCTCCACCGCAGAGGGAGCACGCTTTCCCTGGGCAGCAGCGGTGCAGGAGCTGCTGCAGGACATGCAAGGGGCAGAGGCAGCGCTGCCAAGGCTTCCCTGCCACGCTCCCTGGCGCTCAGCACCCGCAGCATGACCGCCGACTGCAGCGGGGTAAGGGCAGGGATGGTGCCCGCTCCAGGGGCAGCTGGCACCAGGGCTGGGCTGGGATCTGCCCTCTGGGATCTGTTTGTGGCACTGCAAGGACGAGCCTGACAGAAAATCCGATTTTTCCCCCCCCGTTCTGCTGGGGCCTGGGGAGATCTCTGCCGGAGCACAGCTTGTCCTGCTCTTATCAGTGATGTGGTTTTTGGTTTGGCGGGCGTTCCTCTTTTGTCTAAAAATTGCTGTGGATGTCCAGCATTAGATAATGAGTTGCAGATTCTGAACTGGGAGGCACAAGGGATGGGGATAAGCATTTTTTGGCACTTTGGAGCCTTGAGTAAGCGCTGTGAAATAAGGATGTGACTTTCAAACAAGCACGATCTAGCTTTCTCCCACTGACTCCTAAGGGAAACTTTGCAAGTCCAGCACTTGCAGAAAATCAGGCCAAACTGATTTTAGTTTTTTCTGGATTTGGACACTGGGCTCTGCATAAATTATTGCATAACACAACATGTGTGATAAACACGTTGTCAGAACAATTCCTCTCACGTGCTGTTAGGCCTCTTGGGAGGTATTTTCTATTAATGTTTGGAAAAAAGGTTGATGAGTGTTTAGATCAGAGCCCTATTGAATACTTTGATTTTCTTTCTAACTTCCAGATACTTGGTCTAATATGTTGTCTTTCCTAATAAAAAAAATAAGTTAGTGTATATGAAAAGCAGTTTTGGAAGCGTAAATAAATGAATAGTTGTTTTATTTATATTCTTGTCTGCACAAAGACCAACTTGTTTTCAAGTGCATTAGATTTGTTTGAAAAATCCATTTAATTTAGATGGAGTTATGTTATTAGCTTTTCTTTTACAGGCAAGCAAGAAGTCATAATGATATCAAGGATATTGGCTTTATTTAAGGGTTATACTGGCATAATTTAATAAGTTCAAGTGCATTTGGTTTTGCTCTGGCTGAAATCATTATGCTAATACAAAAAGCATAGGTTTTGTCTTTTCTTTATTTTTTTTTCCTGATTTCTGAGCTGAGTGAGCTTCTAATAGATTTGAGTGTTTCTTTTCCCTGATACTTTACTCTGGTTCTTTAGCTGTAAACTCAGAATGTAAGCAAGAATTACATCTTTGTGCAAATTTTATGCATCGCCAGTGCTAAGCAAAGCAGATTAGACTGGTATCTAAATATATTCAGTAATGTTAAAAAGAGCTTTGGAGTTCTGGAATCTAATAGAAATTATGCTTTTATAAACTAATAGTGAATACACTTGGGGTTTGTATTTATGGCATGTGCATTTTTCCTCTTGGGCAGGACACTGGCTTGGAAAACTGCATGATTATTCCAGCAAGTGAAAGTGTACCTGAGGATTTAGTAAAGAAGCACTGCAGGAAACCATCTGGAACACCTTCCATTGCAGTTTCTAGGGTATCTTTGTCATCAGGCAAGTATTAAGTCTTTTTCCTCTTTCTGACAGCCTTTATTATCAGAGGATTATGCCCATTCTTATGACTCTGCTCCTTTTGTTCTCAAAAAATGTTGAAAGACCAAGTGTAAGTTTCATAGATTTGTTCATTCTGAAAACACTTCCCTTTTACTAATCAAGTTTATACCCCTTCACGAGTTTTACATTAAAAAATGATAATTCTTACCCTAGAAATATTAGTACAATGCTATTGTTAGGTAAATCACATGCTCTTAGAGTTGTTACAAGATTTCATTCACAACTGCCTGTTGTTCAATCATTCTCTGTGTGCCCCTTTATGAAATACTACCTGTATATAATATTACTCTGCTGCTGCCATTACATTTCATAGCCACTTTGCCCAGAAGCAAATTTGGGAAACAATGAGTGCTCAGAGAACAAGCCCCTCACAGACTTCTTGTCTGTTCATCTTTACATGTGATGGTCTGAACCAGTCAATCCATCTGTAATTTACCTCATTTCACTGGAGGCTGGCAGGTAGAAAGGGCTTACACAGGAAGGTGCTGTCACACCCACTTTGCAGTAGTGGATGAAGATCCTTTTTTTTGCTCTCTGAAATGGGAGGCAGGAGCATCCTGCACTTTTCTGCTTCCCCCTGGCACTCAGCTGGCTTCCTACAGGGCTGATGGAGTGGGTTTGGCTTTACAGGCTTCTCTCTGGAACACAGCAGGACTCACTTTATTGTAGCTGGATTTAGCTCAAAGCAGAAACCTGGTGGTGTATTCCACAGAATTAACCCAAGGAGAGAATGTTCCTTACCTCAGACATTTCAGCTTGAAAGCATCAGAGTTTCCTTGAGATTGTTGTTCAGTGCGGCTCCAGACAGAGGTGTTACAGATGGCTACCTACTTAGGAAGCAAAAATTCTCCTGTTCCTGCTACCTTACAAAATAAAGGCTTTCCTGGTAGCTAAGAGCTGACCTCATGTTACCAAAGCAGAAGGATGCTGGGCAAAACTGTGGGCAACTTGGGAACAGGCCTCAGGCTCTGCATTGTCTCCTTGGCAGATTCAAAGGACATTAAACTCAGGAGAGTGACCGTCCCTGCCACATCAGCTGTAGACCAGGTAGAAGATGAACAGTTAAAAACCTTTCAGATTCCTACATGCAGGATCTAAAAGTACTCTCTTCCCCCTCTCTTCTTTCTAAATATATTGAAACAGTCTCACAAAAGACTTATATGGGGAGGACTAAGAGGCCTTAGAGAAAGATTTTCTATGTCTTATGCTGTAGAGTGGATGAGAGACCTGTAGGACTGAGAGAAACTGCTGGAGCTCTTGAGACTATTTGTTTCCTCCTAATTTCTGTACAAGGAACTCTGTTAATGACAGAAGTGCTTTCTACATCCATCTGTATCCCCAGTTGCTTGATTCTGATGCAGACGCTGAGGAGATTTTAGTGGTGGTGGTAGATGTGACAATCACTGTGAACTCTTGGACTGTGAGTTTTGCAACATTCCAGGCTGACAGGCCTACCTGAGAAAGTCAACATCTATGATATCATCCACAGAAGACAATCCCAGTAGATAAATAAATAGTACAGGGGTAAAATTATTGCCCAAAAGGCTGAACAGCATCAGAAAGCATGTTTCTCCATTTATCATAGTGATGTTCAGTTGCCATAGTTTTTGACAGATAACTAAAATACTGTTTTAATTTTTTTTGTTAAAAACCATTGGGGTTGGGACAATACTTGCATGGAAGATGAAATGGAATATTTCTGTACAAGCTATAACAAACATTTAAATTTTTTTTGTTTCCCAGACCGTAGCCGATCTGAGATAGATTTGAGTGAATCTTTCTCTGAAGGAAATGAGGATACCCTGAGCATAAGAAGCAAATCTGTACCTAGTGCCTTAGATCAGGAATTGGTGAGTTATTAATATGCAAATGTTCATCTGCTGGAAATTCTGTTTGCTTGGACCAATGAAATCAAGACTTTGTGTGTATCTATATGAAATATGGGTAAGGCAGAACATTCTTTCAGGGATATTTAATGAGTTTTTTAATAGTGTCATTTTCTGAGTATGTTTGCTATAGAGTGATTTCAATGAATAGTCATGGTTCCAGCTTGTTGTTAATTTGCTGGGTGTTTGAGTTTGCAGATGAAACAAACCTAGCCTGAAAATAAATTCCAGGCACTGAATTGCACACGCTCCAAAATTCTGTTAATTCATATCTTCATAAGCTTTAATTTTGATGCTGAGAAAGTTCATGGTTTAAAGGCTTTCATCTTTGTCTGGTTTGGTTTTCCATTTAGCTGTATTTTTAGCAGGAAGACCCAACTTTCTGTTCTGGCAATGTTGCTTACCTCATCTTCCTGTTGACTCTTCAGTACGTCTCTGTGCCTTTTTTTGTGTATTCTATGGATTGCTTTTCCTGAAGTGATTCACAACTTCCATCTCCTCTTATGCACATATCTAAGATAGGCAATTTGCAGACGTGCATCAATGCTATAAAAGAACACCCAAGCTTATTAAATATGCACGATGGGGGGGGGGATGTTATTTAAATAATTCTTTATCTAATCACAGTTCATTCTAAAGTTTCCAAATGTGTTCTTGCAGCTTATGGATTTTGCCCATCGTCATAGTCCCGCCCTTCCATTGCTCTTTCCAGAAGAGCATTGGCCATGGCAGATGTCTTCCCTGCCTGTAGTGTTGAAATTTGAGTCCTGGTGGAAAACCATGTGTTGGGATTTCCATCTTTTCTTGGATTAGTAGCAGTCAGAGAATGTGCCTGCGGCATTGCTTTGGGTTTATCTTGAAGGAATTAACAAAAGACCTTCCTGTGTGTCAGGTGCTGGTGGAAGAAAAAGTTCAAAAAAGAAGTGGTTCATTTTTAAATTGTAATAAAGAAATGTGATGCAGTCTTTATTAAGAAGCTGGAAAATAATGCAGAAGAAAAGCACAAAATAAAAAATGCAGACTTTATATTTCTTTATATCTGTTCTCTGCTCTGACAGTTACAACTTAGTCATTTCTCTGAGGCAGCTGCCAGAGATGACAAATCCAGAGAGGTTTCCTGTTCTTTGACTTTTGTCTTGTTAATCAGAGATTTTGTTTTGTATTTCTTTCTTGCTGATTCTGAATGAAATTTCAGATTGCATCTCTGCAACTCTTCAGCTTCTTTGCTAAAGCAGGAGACCTCTCTTGTGGCATAACCTTGATTTAGCTGCTCTGGAATCTGGTGCTAATTCCTCTTTAAAATTCATTCATAACAGGAGTCACAGATCTCTGATTTTACCCATATCCTCGCTTTCTCTGCCTTATGAAATGGACTGATTGCATTCATCAGCTTTTGTGTTACTATATTCATTTAGGGTAGTTTGCCTCACAGGAGTCCTTCAGAGTCTTGTCCCATATTCATTATGGATGCAGTGGTTTGAGATAAAAGCTGTGTTCCTCCTGGAATTTAGGTTATTTGTTGGTTGCATGTAAGAGACAAAAAGAAAGGTATCTGATGATGGTGACAACAGCTCCTGCAGCCTGAGAAAAGCTGGGGTTTTACCTCCTTTTCTTCTAGCTGAGGTCCTTCAGTCTCTTATTGCTGGGTGATGGGAGCAGGTATGGGAGATGCCACATGTCAATAGGATATGCAGATTGCTGGAATTTATCCGCTGGAAGGATGGGAAAAAGCTTTTAGCTCCTTTTCTCCCACCTTTATCAGGGAAACCCATTATCCATACAGAGAAATCAGCTGGAAAATGAAATGGATATTTTGCTTCTCTAACTTAGTATTGCTTTTGATAATGAAAAGGGACAAGCCCCAAACCCCACGTGGTGTGGTACAGATTTATCAAGGAGCATGGGGAACCAGCTAAATCCAGTGTTGTGTTCAAGTGCGAGCACCTTTTCTAGAGAGGTGTGTGTTGAATTCCTGACCAAGCAGTGTTCATTGCATGCTCAGCTGCTTTTTTAGGAGTAATTGGATGATGTGCATTTTATAGCCCCCACTGGAGACTGTAAGATTAAAATCATTCTAGCTCTAACTTTAATAACCTAATAACACCAACCAATTACATAGTTGCAATTCTGTAGCACCTCCTGAGAAATATAATCGTTGTGGTGCAAAAGAAATTAGGAGTGCCAGTTAAATATTAACCTTTTTTTTAAGTTTCAGATTTCTGCTTGCAGACAAAAATTGGTATTCAGCAGTTGTTAGGACTCCGTGAAGCAAAGTTAGTATTTGAGTGTCTAGACCTGAAACACTCCAATCTGAAGATGTTGCCTTACTTTTTCCCCAACTCCCCGGTGTTTAATTACTTTGCAGTAAAAATGTAGCATTGTTTATTTTCAAGTTCATTGGTATGCGTGCAACAGTATGAAGGAAAGAGTTTTTCATGTATAGAATTGCTTTTTCCTGTTCCATGGGCAAGTAAGAAAACTGTATTCTTGTTCCAAATTCAAAACTAGACNTTTTTTTTTCCTGTGGGGTGCTAACAGTGCCTTCAACAGATTAGAAAGATAAGAGACCAGCAGAGCAAGCTCATGGTAAGAACATGAAACGAAGTGTTTTCTTCAGTATGTAAATTTGGGTGATAGCTTGTTCTGATTTCCCTCTGCCCAATGTTACATCTGCAGTAACAATTGGAAAGCAGTAACAGAAAATCACTTTTATGTGGTTTCATATCAGTACAGTCACTGGAGCAAAGAAGAAGAGATGTAACAGCCAGTTTTATGTAAAATGTGGCAAATGTGCTGCAAATTTTTTTATGTAAACTGTGAATTCAACACTCCAGCAGCACTTCTCCCTTTTGCTGACTAGCACAGAAGTCTTCAAGACTCCTGAATTTGAATACAGGGTTTCTCTGTTTAGTTTCAAAGAGTGAGAGCAACTTAGCAATAGAGAATGAGGCAGGTCCAAAGGTGAGGTTTTTATAGTTGAAAATTTGGCTTCCACTAAAACTAAAAGCAAAGTCTTTCAAAATATACCTGACATAAGGCTTATGGAAACACTGAGATTTCCAAGCTATGCCTAATAGGATTATAATTGTCTGCTGGCATTTTTTTAATATTATTTTAGGTGAAAGTTAAGAGTCTCATTAGGACCATCAACCAGATCTAAAGATTTGGTTTAGATTTTACTTTATTCCTGTATTTTAACAATGAAAATTATTTTTTTCTGTATATAGATAAAGTTGCTANTTTTGTGGGGGTTTTTTTGGTCTTATTTCAGTTTTTTGGGAGGTTTTGCTTTTGAATGATTCAGCTTTCTGTCTCCCTGAAATAGTTTGCTCTGTTGTGCCTGGGTCTCCAAGGATTTTTCTTTTCTTTTAGTAGAAGGTATCTATTACTTCCTTNCTGTTCAATTACTGATTCTCCACCTTTTTATTATTAATACAATAGAGAAATTTAATTATTTTTCAAAATGCTTATCAACTGGCTTGCTATAATAAGACATGAAGTGTATGTGTGAAGATTTTCAGTTCTTGAACAAGTGAATCCTGAAACCAGAGTTATCTCTTCCCCTTACACTCAGTGTCTGTGCAGAGATGTGGAAAATGTGAATCAAAATTCCTCTACAGAAGAGAATTTGAATGCATCCAGCACTATCTTCCTAAAGCGAAAAACTTGTGAAACAAAACTAAGTGACAGAAGCTGACCAAATACAGGGCAGAACACAACAACTAAAACGCCTGTTTGTCATTTAGGGCTATCTGGATGAAACAGAAGAAGATATTGATGACATAGTGGCCTCTTGTTATCCAAGAAAACATGAACATATGACAAGTGGATTATCAACAGTAAGATCTTGAGTAGAAAACATGCATTGTCCTTCCACAAAAGACCATATTTCTTCCAGAAATTAATTTATTTCATATCACTTATCACATTCATCTTTCATTCTACACTTGAGAAAAATCTTTTAACACTCAGATAGACTTTCTATTGTATTATTAATGCTGTTCAAAGTTAAAATGCTGTTCCCTGCAGGGCATGGAAAGAGAAAACAACTTTGCATACTCATTAGCAGACTTGCTCATATGCTCGGGTTATTATCAAGCTTACATGTGGAGAAGGCAAACCAGAGGTGTTTGCAGTGTGTGACTGCTCAGCTTTGCAGAGGAGCACTTGATCTTGATTAAACTGAAA
>VYZR01018313.1:4239-16873 GCA_013400675.1 Oxylabes madagascariensis | reverse complement strand
GGGGTAAAAAAATTTTCAGTGTTTTCAAGTCTTACATGAATATATGGATTGAGCTAAATAGGTGCCAGGACATTTTAGACATTTCATAAGGGTATAGGAAGTAGCTTTAGTTTCTGAAAACATTATTTACTTTAGATCACATCTAACATCCATGAAAATTGGTTGTTCAATAATTGTTGGGTTTTATTATCTATGATTTGAGTAAATCCTAAATGGAGAGCTACAAAACACTTGATTTCTATACCTGCTTTTAAATAAAATTATAACAGTATAACAGAATTTATAACAGTACTCAAGCAATTCCCAGATAATTATTCGTATTAAGAATCTGAAGCAGAAGTTCTAGTAAGAGATGTGGTTAAATCTCATAATCAAAAACCAGGCAAGCATGAAATTGATGCAGATGACAAAGGTTAGCTGTTAATATACTCGTGATAGGAAATGATAAGCAAGTACTACTGCCAGAACTATGTTTTAAAAGCCTTTTTCAAATGCATGCTACCAACTGCTAACTCATCAGGGATGTTCTCTGAGCTCACAGAACTATTACTTCCCTTGCCTCTGGTGCTTTGGGTGAAGCTGACTGACTTTATCAAATATTTTAGTCACTTTTGTAACATGTATCCATACTGTCATAACCTACACAATCTCCAGGTTTTAATAAGTAGATATGTTAAACAATATGGACTCTCTGAAAGTTTGAAAATCTTTCTTTTGTGTGTGCTTTAAGAAATTCCATGAAAAATTAGTGCCATTTAGGATCGGGGTACATTCTTTCTGTTAAATCTTTCTGTGAGCAGTGTAAGTGAGAGAAAACAATATTGAAAATATACCCAGTGCCTATTGCAGAAGGAGGGGATGGGTATTTTGGTAAAGATGACCGTGAGCTACAACAAGAATTGCAGCAGATGCTGAAGAACCAGATTTATTAACTCCATATGTAGGACTGTGTGCTAGAATCTCTGCACAGTCCCTTCAGTTGTGTTCCCTGCTGTGGAAGGGGGTGGCTGCATTTCAGCAGTGTCAGAGCTCCTGAGAGCGGCAGTGCTTGAACCCACTGCCCTGGGGTGCATTTGCAATGGGAGAACTCCTGCTCTTTACCAGCATCCTTTGGTCTGTATCCCTGCCTTCATGTTTTGTTTCTGTTAAAATGAAGGATGGTAAATCAGTGCTGGATTTTGATGTGCTTATCTTTATGAGATGGAATATTGATCTCCTTGACAACGACAAAAAACGTGTTGGGATCAGATCACATCCAACATGGCTGGGATCTCAGAAAATCCAGAACTCTTATAATCAGAATATTTTATATTCTAAATTAGAATATTTTATAATAATATGGAAATTAAGTTATCATAGCAAAATGGGTTTTACTTTTGGGGCTAGAATAAAAGTGATGCATTAGAAGTTTTCACCTCACTTAGAAGCACAGAGGTGTTTGATTTCCACTGTGAAAAGTACATCTCTACTGTGGTGAGCAATTTGAGTTGGGTTTCCTTTCTTAAAATATTTGTTTTGAATTGTTGAATGTAGCTTTGTGTCTTCTGCTCTCTGAATCACACAGAAACTTTGTCATCACTGTGGAGTTAGTTGGTGTGTTCATATTTCTGTAGAAGGCAGCCACTTGTTTCTGGCCTGCAGGCAAAGGAGATTCCCCAGTACCACTGGATCTCTTGCTCTTCAAAACAAGGGATGAGTCACTTAACCCATCAGTGAACAGAACTGCTTTTCATTATTTTCTTCCTGTTTTTCATCTTTCAGTTTGTCCTTTGAGTCATTTGGAAGTGTGTGTGAGTGCACTAGTGCTCACCATATTTTGATTTCAACAGACACTGTTCCTCAAAACACAAAATAGTCGCTTAGATACCTGAAGATGGCTTATGTGCCTGCTTGGTATAAAGGAGGTGTGGGCCTTTTCCTTCCTTAAAGTAAGTGCATTTAAAGTTTGGAAGTCTCACTTCCTTTATTTGTCAAATTCAGTGAGAGGTGTTCATTGTGCCTCCTGAAGCTCTGGCATTTTCTCCTTTCAGCGGTGTGTCTTTCGACAGCTGCATTGGATTTTGTATCCTGAAAAGCATCACAGATAATTTATAAATTGTTTATGTTTTGATTCCCTACATTTTGTATTGTATTTTCTTAAATCCTGTTAGTCAGTTGTTTTCTTAGACTTCAACAGCATCGGTGCTCACAGCAATTTTTCTTCTGACTGCTTAATCTTGGTCACTTTCTTATGAAACTCCAGTTCACTGTACTTTAAACAAAAGAACTAAAACCGGTTTTCATCTGTGATAAATGGACCTGAAATTTTGCTTTTGTCATTTTAATTCCGAAGAGAAGGAATTCAGTCTTCTTACGACATGTACCAGTTGCAAAGTTAACTTCAGGAGTTTGCTCCCAGATGTAAGGAACACAGGGAAGTGGGGTGAAAGCTGATGAAGGAAAACAATAACAAAAAATAAAGGAAGTGAAAATGTACGTGTTTTCCTTCAGGCAGTAGTGTCATTGTCCATTACAGTGGATGGCAAGCAGCTTTGTCAAGCCCCTGCCCGCTTGTCTCTGCAGGCGCGGTCGGTGTGACGGGCTGGGCTCTGAATGACAGCCCAGAAATGAGCAATCTCCTCGTGGCAGGGCAGAAATATTCCAGGTCCCTGTGCTCAGCTGTAATAAATCACAGAAAGATAAAAGACAGTGCTAGACCTCGTGCTATGGTGTGAATTTCATACGTCCGAAACTATTAAATCTGATTATTCCTTTTTTGAAGAGACATCTTATTTCAAAGGAATTCATCCTCTGTATTGGAATATTAATGCAAATATTCCAATAAAATTTCCTGGTACCAAATGAAGCATTTTGTGTGGGAGGTTTCATGGTCTTTCTAATTTATCTGTTGGATTCCAAGGTAGGGTCAGCTGTGTTTCGCCAATAAGAAGCAAAATTATGGAAATTCTACTGTTCACTCCAATAGCTGCACTAAGAATTACACAGTAAAAAGTAATTTTATAATCTATTTAAATTTTTAATCTGAATTTAATCTTCATATGTGACCCAATCATCTTCTATGTCATAGTTGGTTTTCTATGTTTTCTCTAATTTTTTTGGTGATATTTTAGGAAAACACTCACCACTTGGAAAATTTTATTTCTTTCCTAATATGTTTTCAGCCTTCTTCAGTTGAAATTTTAATATCAAGTTGAAGGGACTCAGGGGCTTAGTATTCTTTATCCGGAACAATTACAGAATTTTTAGTGTTCTTGAATGATGCTTCTTTGGCCTGGAAACCTAAAAATCTTTGCTTTGTCCTTAGGAAAATTTAATTTTACTAGGACTTTCAATAAGGATGGTTATGACTTTTTTACACCTACTCCTTTGAGCATATTTGCCTCTTTGGAAAAAGTATTGGAAATGTTACAGAATGAAGGGAAAAGTTTTTTGGAATGTGTTAAATTTCTTCATTATATTTCAGTCTATCATGCTAAACAATGCTGACATGGTATGGCAGCTTTCTAAACATATTTTTTATTTCTGTGATGTATTATTAAAGAATAATAGCTGCAGTAGAGAGAGAGCAGTGAAAAATAAGAATGAGCGAAAATATTGAAAAAATATTGAAAAAAATATTCTTGAAATAATGTGAATCTCTTGGTTTGGAAGGCTGCTGGAACTTAGCATTGGTGACAATTCTTCTTCCCTAAATTCACTAGCTGACGGTAATTAGAATAAATGAGTCTTCCTCTCCCCCCTCCGCGCCCCATGATTTTAAATCCTAAATTAGCATAAATCAGGAAGACCATTGCAAAATAGCAAAAGTGAAAGCACAACTATTTTGTAATAGAAAGAATATGTTTAATTTTTAATTATTCTGGAAAGCTACTGCAGATTATATTAAATTCTGTATTTCATAATTTGTCTAAAATTTGGGTCGACAAATACATATAAATTTTATATTTTTGTATTTTACATGTTACATCACTTATTGAGAGAAATATGGAGTATCTCACCCATGAAGGGCAAGCCCATAAAATTATATAAAATATGGAAGTTTTTTCCATGACTAAAAGAAACATAATCACGCTTCATGGGTGTGATGCTCTATTTATTCTGTGGAGATTAATTTCATTTTACATGAGTTAAATCGCTTTGCTTGTAAATCTTTTTTATTTGTTGCCTCAAAGAGGTGAAAGAAAGAACTACGGAGGGTTAAAGTTCACATCTAGAGCTTTATTGTGTAATATATTTTTGAGTCCTTTTCCATGGTTCACTTTAGCCTGGTACTGGATTGGCAGATTAAATGGGAATGTTGGTCTCTCAATAGCATCTTGGTGTACACTGCATCCATTTTCCCTTTCTAGTTGAATATAAAGGCTGTTTGTGTAATTGATCTTTCATTCATATGTCGCTATAGCAGCTTGTGGTACACTGAACATAAAACCACAGCTTTGTGGATATATGCATGAATTATGTATGTAGGAAAATAGAATTTTAAAGAATGTGTGTGTGCTTTTTTCATAGTTACATTTTAATAGTTATTTTTCTGTATGACGTTATTTAATGCCCCCCTCCATCCTCTATAACATTGTGGCATATTTACATAATGAAAAAAAATGCCAATACTTTTTTTCATAATAATTTTTCTGTTAATTACATTTTTCCTGTTCAAACATTTCTTTCTTCTTTACTTTTATGAAGATTTTTGATGTTTCATTGCACAGGAAAGACCAATAAACCCAGTCTTTGCAGAGGCAACTGTCAGAGATTATTTTAAACTGTTATAGGAGTTTTTGCCTTGGGAGAGGAAGGATTAAGTTGGTTTTCTGTATTCAATATATATTAATAAATTATTTAGCACACAAGTAGTAGCTATTCTGACTAATAAATGAATACATATTATATTTATATTTCATTGCTACTGCTTACTTTAAAATATAATTTATATAAAATGCAGTTGACACCATTGATATTTCAATCTCCCTGTTTCCCATTATGCATTCAGAGCTTAAATTTTGAGGCTTTATTAATACCATTATTGAAGTCTTAGTTTATCATTTTACTTAATTTTGCTCTTCTGACTCAACAAAATTATTTTCATGATGTTTCTAATAGTAATTTTTAATGTGCTGCTCTGGAGACTTACAGCAGTCTTTTGGTAGTATCATGATTTTAAACCATGACAAAGTAAAACAAATCTAATGTGGATATTCTTTTCTATGCATTCTTACCAAATACAGTGTTGAGCCTGGAAGGACCAGATTAGAAGGCAGATATATATTTCTTGTTAATTCTTAATCTGTTTTGTATAAGTTTGGTAGTTGTGGACATGTGAGAACAGAATTTTAAAGGCAGTTATGTGACTTTCATGAGACACTTTATGCAAGAGTTATTTATGGGGATATATGGATTTTCAGGACTGCATCAAAAAATAAAATTTTAATCAGTCATCTGGATAAGAAGAATTATCCGTGTAATTAGTTTCAAATGAACTTGAAACTTGTTGCTTAACTTGTGTGAATTCCATTTGAGACACAAATAAATACAAATTTGCATTTAAATGATTTTTGGTAATACTTTGAGTTTTAAATACCATCGTAGATCCTTTACCTCGTATTCAGGCATTTCTTTAAGTTTGCAGTTTGGAAAGCAAGAACCGAGTGCCTGAACCCTCTGTGTTTTGGATTATAGGGTTCACATTTTCCTTGGGTTCCTTTAATTCAGAAAGAAACTGTGGGGGAAAAGAATGGAATATAGATCTAGGCTGATGGAAAAACCCCTGTCATATTTAAGGTTGTGCAACAATGACATTTTGTAGCTGAAGAGGGAAAGATTGCAGCTCTTGGCTAATCAGTTCCAGAAAATGGAGTGTGGAGCTGCTGGTGGTGGTGGTATTGTCTTGACAAGCAGGAATAGGAAAAAGGACATTCCTGGATCACCTGGATGGTGATGCTGGCTTTGTTGGCAATGCCTTTCACTGGCTGTGCCAGCCAGAGCTCTCCCTGAGCAGGAATTCAGCAATCCTGGCTGAAATGTCTTGGCTCCACAGCCAGGATTTATTTCCCTGACCCCACACACCGTGTAACCATGACCTGGAATTTACATATCCTACTTCCTTGCTAGCCAAGACTACTTTTCCCTAAGTCTTTAAACATTTTCATTTGACATTGAAACACTTCATTCCCAAAATCGTTCTGAATTGCTAATCACTGAAATAGTCCTACTTATAATGATGTTTATAAAACTTTGTGATTCATAGCAATTTAATTAATCATTAAAATATTAAAAAAAATTATACTGCTGTCATACATATCAGACTTCTAATATTATGTTTACAATGCTTTGTGCTTCAGATAATCCTGTTGAAATCTTTGGAGCTGCTTGTCATGTGTATACCAGTTAACACAAGGATGGCTGAACCCAGCACATCATAATCATAAACACAATGTTCTTGTCAAGTACAATGAGAAAAATCAATTGCTGTGACAATAATTGCTATTTGAAGTCATGGTGTTAGAAAAATAATTGTTCAATTATTTTTATTTTAGAATTATAAAATATCAATTAAAATGGGCTCTATTTGCCAATAAAAAGATAGTAAATAATGTGTTGGGAAAGCAGTTCATAGAAAAACAGTTAATGTGATCTGTTAGGAAACTTTTGCAGTACTACCTTGAAAACATTAACTTAGGTATGAGACTTGTTTTCTTTGCATATATCCACATTAAAAAGTTTTTTTGTCATCCATTTGTTTTACTAAGTATGTTAAATTGTTGTTCATGTTAGTACTAGAAGAGAAACAATGGAGTGCGGGGTCACTCTTTAGATTGCTAATTAGGGAACTGTACATTTTTGTGCCCTTGTCAAAGAAAGATCAACAGGCAGGAGGTTTGTGGGTACAGAGGGATATTTAATTACTGTCTCTGCACAGCAAGACTCAAGTGATTGAGCAATAATTGCCTTGATGTCCCAGCTCCTATGCTCAAAAAAATACTTGGCAGGAGCCTTCAAAATACCTGCAAATACATATATGTGGGCAGTAAATGAGTCTGCTGTGGCCCTAACAGAATTGGTGAAAGGAATTTTGGGAGTTTCTGTCTCTCTTGGTCAGCAGTGTGAACAAACAGATCATCATTTGGCCAAGATGGTGCTGGGGACCTGACATCCTCACTGAATGCATTTTTTTTTTGCCTTTGAACGAGCTCTAGTTTAGTTCCATGGACTGACAGCCCCTTTGGGTCTGGAGTGAACATTGCACATCTTCTAATTGAGCTCCAGGGCTGGTCCACACGGGGTCTCAGGGGTTGGTTCAAAAGCCCATTCCAGATCCACACCCAGCCAGCAATGCAGGAATTCCCCTTGGAACACAAGGATGGGTCTGTCATGTGTTGGAGCACGGGGACAGGGTGGTGGCAGTTGGTGGAACAGTCTTGACACCCTGTTCTGGCCCAGCTGTGCTGCTCCTGGGCTGGGCCCAACCAGGGGTGCTGCCCCCCGCTCAGCTGTACCACGGGTTGCTGCTGTACCTTGTCCTGTGAGAAGAGTAAATGTGATGGGTGCTCAAAGTAGAATCTCACATCAGTTTTCATTTTAGTAGATTTAAAAGTATGCTAGATGCAAGTTAAAGTTTTGAAAAAGTGTTTGCTTTCATCATGTGGAAATTTATTTTGAATTATTGTGCAAATTGCAATCTTAAGTAAAGCCATAGAAACAGCAGTTTTTCTCTTTGTATGTTAAATAATCATAGAATGAGAAAAGAAATAACAAAGGATTTTGCATTTTGTTTTCTTCTGTTTACCTTCCATTTACCGTATTGATTCTTAAAATATTTATGCTTAGTTCATGAAACAGTCCCTTTTACATCCCTGCGAAAATAAGTAAATTATTTGACTTTTACAAAAGTATTACTTTGATACAATATGTAATTTATAGGCATTAATACGTAATGAAAAAAAGAAATTCTGTAGTGTACTTATAATGTATTCATAGGGCTTAAGGCACAAATGTGTCATTAATTGATCTAGTCTAAACATGCTGATCATTAAATTTCACAGATTTTCCCCTCTATTTATCCATGCAATTTAAGTTTCTTTCAGGATATCTATGGATTTTATTTCAGTTTGCCCATACCAAGCAGCAACACTAACACTTTTTAATTTGCCGCCTAAAGAAACACAGAGAAACTAATTTCTGAGTTATGGAAAACACTTTCATTTCCTTAGCCAGGTCTGCACTAAATATGCCTAAATGTGACCTCTGGAAGTCAAAAATTTGCTCTGTAGCTTGCAAAAATAGTTATGCAGGCAGTAATTATTCTTTGCAATTTCCCTTCTCTTTGTTCTATGAAATCACTATTTCTGTTTTCATGCTACCCCGAGCCCTTCTGGGAAGAACATCTGCATAGCCCAGATCTCCCTGCTAGGCCCTGGTGTTTTCTTGCAGCCTTTCCTTGGCCACTTTGCTGTGTTGGACACATACTGTGCTCAAGTCTTCTTCCTCTGCAGTTTATCAATTGTTTATTGTCTCCAAAATCATGCTAGGAAAATAACTTCCAATCAACCTGTAATCCAGGCAACTGGTGATGGATTGCTCATTTTCAAGCATGCTTTTTTAGTGTTTCCTCCTGCTCTGTTCCACATGGTTTGAAGGGGAAACTGTGCAAAGCTGTGTCCTTATCTTCTGACGCTTTATTTCTGTGTTCTGGAGAGCAAAAAATCTTGATAAATGCTTGGGCTGCTGTGGTTTTAAGAGTGTCTTAGTGTGGTAATTATTTTATTGGGAAGATTTACATTGATAAGTGCAGAATGTCATTCACTCTGTACTCTGGGTTAGCATTTCATAAGCCATGTGCTTTGCAAAGGCATTTATCCATATATCTGTTTATTTGGATGTCACTCAGACTCTCAGCTGGAGAGTCAGAGATGGTGGACATAATCTGTGATCATGTAGATTAACTGTAGGCAAGTTGCCACTTGATCTTTTCCAAAAGTGAAATGATTAATTTGTAAAGTCACTGTCAGCAAGAGATGTTGTCCAAATTTTGAAGTTTTTTTGTGATTTTTCTCTGTATTCTCTCCATATTTTCCAATCTCCTTTCAGAAAATGCCAATGGCAGAGCTTTAAGAGCAAGTCTGATAGTATCTGTTTTGGCAGTACCTTGTACAGTGATAAATTCATCTCTCAAATGCTGCTTATTACTCTGCACTTGAGTATTTAAGGTTGTTTTAACCCTCTTTGTTTCAGTATCCCAGCAGTAATTCATACTGAATTGCCATTCACACCGGTTTCTAAACTGGTTTGGGAATTGCTTCATTCCAATGGGAAAATAAATCCTTTGCAATGTAAATGAGGCCTGACTTCCTTGTTCTCATAAATACAACTTAGCGGTGATTGTGTATTAAAAAAAAAAACAAAACAAAACTAAAAATTGACCATTGTACAGTCTCTCGTTCATCTCTTGTACCTCTGTGCCATTAACCATTATTAACCACTTTTGTCTTTGTGTCATGCATAGACCTCTCAGCTATTATATATTTGTCCCATCAAAACTGAGTGGATCTGATACTATGGGAGTCTTGCAACCCATCCAGAAGTTCCCTTTTCTGATGTTGGTCCCCTTCTGACAGTTTCTTGCCAATTGCCCAATGGCCAATTTTTAATTCATTTAATTTGGACTGCACTTTTTTTTTAATATATCTCTGTCACAAGGAGGAGATAAGAAGTATAATGGGGGACTGGAGAGCATCCACCTACGCCCGTCCTGCTGGTGTTTTACATTTTTTGCCTGTGATGTTAATGTCTTTATCATGGCTCCCTTCAAATCCCTATTGTTTCAAAGCCAAAGTGAACTTACTTCTCCTACCATTTCATTCCCCTGGCCAAGCTGACTGCTTTCCTGTATGAGACAAGGTGATTGTTGTGGTACTGCAGTGTGCCTGTACTTCAAGCTACAGGCACGCTATAGATTTATGCACTAATGCTTTCTGGTTGGTTCTTTATTCCTTTTCTAATCTCTTTTAACATCCTATTTTCTGTTTTGACTGCTACTAAACATTCCGTTGATACGTTCAAAGAACTATCTGCAATGACTTCAAGATCATTTTCTTGAGTGGTAATTGCTAATTTAGAACCTATCATTGTGTATTTGTAGCAAGTTGTGGTGGTTTTTTTTTTCTTGTGCACATTGCCTTCAGTTCATTGTCGCTGAATTTCATTCTCTTATTTTATTGCCAAGTCCCTCTGTATTGTGAGATCCTTTGCAGTCAGCTTTAATTTTAATTGCCCTACATAAACCAAGGATGTTATCTCACCACAGTCTGGAACTAGGTTAATTTCACAAAATCTATTTTCCATGTCTTTCTTCTCTTCTTTAGCATGAATTTTGATTTTTCCCTCCTTTTATTTATATTTAACCTCCCTATAAAAAAAAAAAAAAATTACTTGCCAAGAAAAGATTATACTAATGTCACATTATCAATGCTGTAACTTCCAATTGTGTATAGTATTTTATGGGTGTGTCTTTGAGATGCTCATTTCTGATTTTAGCTTTCCAAGCTGTTTTGACTGATGACAAGAACATTCAGTGTGTGACCCACCACACTGACGTACAGAGCACAGAATCCATTTATCTGAAGTCTTTCAGCCAGAACTCTGAATATTTTCTATTCTACCAACTTAAGAGAACTCTTCAAGAAATTAATAAACATGCAGGACAGAATTTTCTAAGGGTAGAGATTCTATTTCTGGTCATAATGAAGCAGTCACACAGTGCAAGGTTCTTTTCGTTTCTTGTGTCCAGCTCCATTGCATGTATTAACCTTTTCTAAATTCCAGGAGCACTGAGTTAATGATTGNTTTTTTTTTTTCCATGCTAGAATGCCTTTTTGTTACCTTTGATACCCTAAAAATGTAAGCTTTTCACAAGTTACAATTACTATTTTTTTTCTTTTGTAATTGCAGTTGTTTCTTATCCTTACTGCTGGTAGCTGCTGTCGTTTGGAAAATCAAACAAACCTGTTGGGCTTCTCGACGGAGAGAGGTATCAATAACTTTAAGATTATTGTAGTAACCTTATCTTTCAGAATAAGTTGAGAACTTTGATGAACAATCACTCCTCCCCTTTTACTCATTTTATATCCTTGACTTTTTTATGCTGAAAAAGAAAACTTTATTTCTTTCTCTTGTCAAAAATTAAAGGAATTACAACACTAGGCTGCAGAAACGTAAGTTTTCCTTATGTGGTGGCATATTTAGAGTATTTAGAATAGAATTGAATAGAATACTTCAGTTGAAAGGGTCCTACAAAGAATTATTCAGCCTGACAACTTCAGGGCTGACCAAAGGTTAAACCATATTNGGACTGTAGAGGAGGAGAAGAGTGAGATGGCTTTCCCTTATTTCATGCACAGCATCCCAATCTATAGCAGCACGTCAGTGCCCTGATGTTGCCCTTAAGCATCTGTTGCAGGTACCAGCTGGACACTGCAGGGTAGAGAGGGGAAACATTTCTGGGAAATACTATTTATAAGTACCTCTTGGCTTAAAAACCTTAAAAAATGTTGCTGCAAAACTGAATTTATTCTGGTGGTCAGTGGGGTTTTTTTTAGTTCTGCTCTTCCCTAGAGAACCAAATAGAAATTTGCAGTCACTTGTACTTGATTTTAAAGGCAGACATTGGTGTTATTTTGCACTTATGCACAGTACTCCTCTGAACTATACTACTTCCAGAAATCTTGGTATTCCCTGTATTAAATATATTTTGAAGCTTTTTGGCAGAAAAAAAAATTGTAATGTCTAGTATATTTCGGTAGTTAGTGTTGTATTAATTGAAACCACTTTGTACAGCAGAAGAGCTAACGTGTGAAAGTTCTTCACACGATTAGTAAATCCAGATACTTATGCATAAAAAACTGTCTAAAAATTTGAAAGATCTTCTGAGTGATTACAAGTGCCAGCTTTAGAAGCCTTTTGCCAGTATTCAGAAATGCACTAAAAGAGGTCGAGAGTTCAATGATCTTTCTACCAAAATAATTTATGGATTAAATGTTACAATACAAAGATATTGAAGCAAGAGAGAAGGTATATGCTCTGATTGTGCACTGCAGGTGTTTAATTTTCATTTTTTTTCTTCTTCTGTTGTGTCTTTAGAACTGTAATGTGGTGATGTCTTTAGAGATGTTTCCCCTGGGCAATTAACCAGAGAAATACTCAATAAGATAACACAGGCCTATTGTCATGTGCAAACCCAGTTCCTCAAACTAATTNTTGAGAGTATTGTCCAAATAAATAATAATTTCTTATACACTAACAAGCTTGGGGTGCTGACCCCTTGCTAGGAATTCTGTTCCAGTGTTTGACCACCTTGTCTGTAAATAAATGTTTCCTAATATCCAACCTGAACCTCCCCTCAAAGGAGCAAAATTCTCTCTCTCTTAGAATCTGTAGTTTCATCATTAAACCTGTGGCACAATTAAAATATTCAGTAATGTACTCATACATAAAATCACCTTATTCTTTTGTGGTCTAAATTCTTACCGCTATCTTGAAAAATCTGGCCCAAGTCTTTGTTCTTACCTGCCGAACAATTCATTACACTTAAATGAGGTTGAACTTAGGTTATGTATGCTACTACATGTATATGATTGTATAC
>VYZR01018297.1:0-16268 GCA_013400675.1 Oxylabes madagascariensis | reverse complement strand
TTTTTTTTTTTTTTTTTTGGTAATTAGTCTTGTAATTTTTCTGAGGGCTCACCTATATGGCAGGTTTTTTGGGGTGAGGGTTTTTTTCAGTTTTGGGTTGGTATATTTCCCCACTGTTTTCCCTATTCCAGCCTTCTCTTCAGCTTGGAAACCCATACTCTGGAACCCATCTCACAGAATGACAGCTACTTGAAATGTTATCTGTCTGAACAAAATTTCCTCTTATTCTCATATTTTTCTAGATATCTGGAGTTGTTTTGGTATGATTTTGAGTAAAAATCTATTTTCTGGCTAAACTGTGCCTTTTTTTAAATTATTTATGTTGCAGTAGCAAATTCCTGTGTTGTGACTACAGTTGATTTTTTTGTGGGCCAGTTTTCTTGACCAGATCTCAAAAAGTTTGAGTGAAATATCTGATGTTATTTCAAGCTGCAGTGTGTTATTTTCTCCAGTTCTAGACTGTCATCCACTGGTGTCAATGAGCACTGAGGTTCTGGGGTTTTTTTAAAATTACGGGGCCATTCTGAAATAAAACCCCCTTGTTGCTGGAGAGATGGCTGGAGAGGTTTAAGACCAAAATGAATGGGTGGTGTTACCTGTATTATCCTGTGTCTCTGTGGTCAGTGTGATGAAACCTAATAAAATTTATCCCCCCAACTGTAGAGCAGCTGTGTACCTTATTCCCCTCAGATGAAGGCCTGACTATTGACCTGAAGAATTTCCGGAAACCTGGTGAAAAGACCTTCACCCAAAGAAGCCGCCTCTTTGTGGGGAATCTGCCCCCAGATATTACAGAGGAAGAGATGAGAAAGTTGTTTGAGAAGTATGGCAAGGCAGGGGAAGTCTTCATACACAAGGACAAAGGCTTTGGTTTTATCAGGCTGGTGAGTGACTTGGCACCTTTGGGGAGTTTTTGTGGCATGGCTCACGCTGGAGCAGTATTGTTAATTGAAAGTAGTAGACATTCAGATGTCTTGCTGATTAAACCTGCTGATGATCTTAGTAACCTGGAATATGGGATTAGGTTCCAAGTGGTTTGTCTAGAGCTTGTTATGAAAAGAAATGTGAATTTAGGTAGCTTGTGGCAGGAATTATGAGAGATCTGATAAATTTATTCTGAAATCAGCTGGTAGAAAGCAGAAAAAAACCCACATGAATGTAAAGCTATTATAAAGTGAACTTCTCTATTTCTGGAATATGGAATTCCTATGGGCATAGTTTGTCATGCAGTATTTCTGGCGTGATTAATGCTCTTGAGGTAGGGGATGTCTAGATGATCACATTGAAGTGTGTCTGGAAGGGAAGTAGCTACCACTACTAGTGGTTCTCAGATTTTTGTGGCTCATGCACCACCTTTCTGAAAGCCCTGAGGTGAGTGGATGAGGTTCCTACACCACGTCTGGGCTGCTTTCATGTACGGCAGCTGCTGGGTAGTGGCTTAAATGAGTGGAAAGGTGTGAAAATGGCATAGGAGGCCTTTCGTGGATTGTCATACTATCAGCATTTCCTTATCACACTTGGTTAATAGGTGAATCTCGGTTATTTTTTTAAAATGTATTTGTCTTTTTAAAAAAAGGCGCTTTGTAGTCTTAATGTAATTATGTTTGATAATGAAAATATCATTGTTTGTTTAGTTCATACTAGCCATTGGACTAAACTTAGGTATTTGTTATACATTTCTCACCCTCCCTGCCCCCTAACTCTGCCTATTCAGTCATTCATGATAAGGAATAGCTGTGTTTTTTTGGCACGCTTCTTACCAAGCTGTGGGACACTCATTTATTTCTCTCAGAAGCATTTGTTATGGAGAAATAAGCTTGTGTTTAATCTTTACTGGGAGTTGTAATGCTGGCTGTTTTTATCTGCAGGAAACTCGCACTCTGGCAGAGATTGCCAAGGTGGAACTGGACAACATGCCTCTCCGTGGGAAGCAGCTCCGAGTGCGCTTTGCCTGCCACAGCGCCTCGCTGACAGTCAGGAACCTGCCTCAGTTTGTGTCCAACGAGCTCCTGGAGGAAGCCTTCTCGGTGTTTGGCCAGGTGGAAAGGGCTGTGGTTATTGTGGATGACAGAGGACGATCCTCTGGGAAAGGCATTGTGGAGTTCTCAGGGAAGCCTGCGGCTAGGAAAGCGCTGGATAGATGTAGTGATGGGTCTTTCCTGCTGACTACGTAAGTGAGGACGGGGAGAGGGGCTCTGGCATGTGCAGGTTGGGTGGCCTTGGCTGCTGAACGCTGGTTCTTAACACCACAGTGGGACAGATGGGGCACAAGGTGGGGGGTTGGCCTGGGGAGAATTTTATTCAGCTTTCCAACAAGAGACAGTCTGTGCTGAAGCTCAGGTCTGAAAACTTTCTTCTGGGAAGCTGCTAGTGGGGTAAGTGCATAAAACTTCCAAATAGCTCTTTCTCCATAAAACAACCTTAGGGCAATTAAAGCAGCCTTTAAGAACAGGATCTATCTCAGAGACCATCTGTATAACTTTTCAGAAATTAAGTGAAAGTGTTTTAATTGTACACTCTGGGTCATTAAAGGGGAGAGTCTTGGGATAGGATTCCACTTGTAGCATGCATTGCTGGGGTGGAATGCCACTGTGGGCATGAGATCTGTTGGAGAGGCTGCTCAGATAGATGGGATTATTTGGAGTTTTCACCACTATAAACTGTTTTCCTTGTAACAAGGCAGAAAAGCATGTTCTTTCATAATTAGGTGAACTTGCTCAAGCAAATGACCAATTCCAGTTGCATTCCACACAGCAGTTTGTTGCCCTGTTAAGAGTGAGCCATTTCTGATCTCTTGGGAAAGAAAATTACTCTATTTTGTATTATGCTCCTAGAATTTGTGACTAGAACACTTCCTGAAATGGGGCTATTGCTAATTTTTGAAGTAATTTTTTTAAGTTTTGTGCTTCTCCACCTCTGTGGATCTGCAGTGGCATAGCTATACACAAGCACATTCCGTTTCAAAAAGCAAGTTTTGCTTATTTCTTTTTTAATACCTGTTTTTCTCCCTGGCACTCCTTGAGGGTAAGGAGCATAGTGAGTAGTACTCTACAGGAGGATTACTGTTAGGGTGCTTTTGCTGATTCAGAAGTCTATACCTGAAAGAACCATGAAAACAGATTTTTTTAAAGTGCAAAACTAATCACTATCAATGCCTAAGTAAGGTTAACATTCAGTCTCTTTAAAGCTATCAGTACATTAGGTTCTGATATCTAAGACCACAAACAAGTCTGTTGTTCCTTTCTAGTTGTGGTTTGGTTTTGATTAAACTTGTTCTGGTTTATCCTAACTCAAGACAAGAAAGCTAGATAAACTGTTTGAAATTGGTTCATGTTAGAAAATAAGATTATTAATAGTGGAATATGTCACATGAAAGTGAAAAGCTGTATTATGGATCTTGGACTGAGGAAAAGGATTTATCCTTCCATATCCTGCCTTCCTGCTGGAGCCTGGGCACCCATTGCCACTTGGCACAACAGGATCATCCCTCTTCATTTCCCCAGCCCTGGCCCATGGGGCTGAGGAGCTCATGGGGTGCTGCTTTGTGCTGAGGATGAGCAGTGTCAGTGCTGTGGTGTAGAGCTGGTTCAGAGACCAGGTCCATGATTTCTTCTGCCTGCAGAACCACACATCTGCAGTGTCTGTTGTGAAGTGCACCAGTGGATTCCCTGGAGAGTGGAAATTCAGACAAGGGCCCAGTGGACCTTCCTGGAGCACAGTTGCCAAGCAACAGTAGCACTTGGTGGCCTCACCAGGAGAGCATGGCTGGATAGTGCAGCCTGCAGCCTCCAGTGAGGAGGGGTGTAGTGACTCTTTGCTTTAGACAGCCATAAAAAGGCACAGATGGACTTGTGCCACTCTAGAGACAAGACTTCATGCTGAGTAGATCCTCCTGGAGCATGTCAGGATTCCAGTTAGGCTGTTAATTTGAACCAAGTAGCTACAAATATTATTCTTGCAGTACAGTTTGGAATTAAACAAGAATTTTGTTTAACAATTACACTCCTATTCTTGAAAAAAAGAGCGTTCAAAGTGATTTCTGGTTTCACTTTGGTTGAGATTCCCAGCTGCTCTTGAATTTTTTTGAACAGTGCTAAAAGCAATGTAAGTTGTGCTTTCCAAAACGACAAGCTTCTTCTTGAATTTTCTTGAAAGCACCTCACTTTTTCTTTACAGATTCCCTCGCCCTGTCACTGTGGAGCCCATGGATCAGTATGATGATGAGGAGGGTCTACCAGAGAAACTAGTCATCAAAAACCAGCAATATCACAAGTATGTGCCTGGCATGCAACAGGAGAAGAGAGTGTGGGCTAGTACCTCAGTCTTAGAAGGGTGGCTCATCAGGTCCTTCTTTTTTTTTCCATAAATGTGACCTGACTGTGGAAGCAGAATTGCATTCACTGTTCCCTTGCCATGATGGGCTGAAAGAAAACAGTGATTTTGAATCCACACTGCTGGCAAAGACTGGGAGCCTTCACATACTTTGTATAAGTTCATTTCAGTTGTTGGAATAAAAAATGAGGTTAATTTGAGCTAACACAGATGACATGAGATTCCCTGGGAAGTATTACAGAACTATGTAGGAAACACTTGAATCCACAACACAAATTTAAGGAATTATGTGACTAGCATTAGGAGATTGTAGAGCTATCCAGGTATAAGACCAGAGTCTTAGAAGGCTTCCCAGTAGGTAGGAATCTTGTGATCTGAGCAGTTGGCTTTAGCAAAGCATGTGAGCTCATGAATTTTTCAAGTAAGGAGGATGAGAGCTTTAGGAGGTGGAATTAGGAATAGTCCTGTTCTACAGGTGCTGAGTAAAAATAACGTGCACATTTGGTCACAGTTTGTTTCTGGGGTGCATCTGTCCATAAGATGTGCAGCAGAAGCAAAGGCTTCTGCTTTCAAGGGTATTTCTAAATCTCTTTACCCACAATCTCTGGGTGTCTTATGAAAGCAGTGTCGTTGCTTGTTATGGAGGAGGACAGCTTCCATGCAGGAATAAGATGATGCCTGAGGAGCAGACAAACTGGTGTCTCAGGCAGAATTAACTGTTACAAGGGCCTGCTATTGCATTTGACACACAGAGTTTTCTTGGTTCCTCCTTGCTCTCCTGAAGCATTCACTAGCTCTTCATTGTTTGACAGGGAGCGTGAGCAGCCTCCTCGGTTTGCACAGCCTGGCAGCTTTGAATATGAATATGCCATGCGTTGGAAGGCTTTGATAGAAATGGAGAAGCAGCAGCAGGAGCAAGTAGATCGCAACATCAAGGAGGCTCGAGAGAAGCTGGAGATGGAAATGGAAGCGGCTCGCCATGAGCACCAAGTGATGCTCATGCGGCAAGGTATCAGTCAGATAATTATGGGATAGGAGCAGGGCCCTGCAGCATCTAGGAGTGGGTGGCTCAGTGGACTGCCTAGAGACCATTGAAGGGGAGCTGTGGTGGTTGCTTGTCTTGTGACCAAGCATGTAGCAGCAAATAAATGGAATCATGGAATCGTTTAGGTGGAAAGATAAGCAAGTCCAGCCATTAACCTCCTTTCAGGTACTTGCAGAGCAATGGAGTCTCCTCAAACCTTCTTTTCTCCAGGCTGAGCCCCTTTCCCAGCTCCCTCATCTGCTCCTCATCTGACTTGTGCCCCAGGCCCTTCCCCAGCTCTGTTCCCTTCTCTGGACACGCTTCAGCCCCTCAGTGTCTCTCTTGTTGTGAGGGGCCCAGAGCTGGACACAGGATTTGGGAGTGGCCTCACAGTGCCCGGTCAGGGGGACGTCCCTGTCCTGGTCCTGCTGGCCACACCGTGGCTGGGACAGGCCAGGTGCCCTTGGCCTCCTTCCCACCTGGGCACACCTGGCTCACCTTCAGCTGCTGTTGAGCAGCACCCCCAGGGCCTTTCCCACCAGGCACTTTCCAGCCCCTCTGCCCCAGCCTGGAGCTGCAGGGGATTGTTGTGACCCAAGGGCAGGACCTGGCAGTGAATCTTGTTGGACCTAACATAGAGAGAGGCTACTGTATTGGTGAAGGCCTTACCTTTTTCTCCTCCATGTTACAGTTCTACTTCAGGAATTCATAAGAGGTGGCATGGGAGATGGGTGTGATTGTGTTTTTTACTGTTGTGTTACACAGATTTAATGAGACGCCAGGAAGAGCTGAGGAGAATGGAGGAATTGCATAACCAAGAAGTACAAAAACGTAAACAGTTGGAACTCAGGTAAGGGGGGAGGTTGTGAAATGCTGTGAATCCATCGCAGAATAAAACACCTCTTCACTGCACCTAATTGTGACAGTTTAATTACTGCCTCAAGTATGGCTGTTACTTTGGGGTTTTTTTGTTCATAGGTAAGAGTGTACATTTGGTTTAAGATGGAAGAGTTAGGAGTTTCTTCCATTGACTAGTATTTGCTCCTTCACATTTCTGTGTCTCAGTTAAGCTCCTTTATGAGGCAGATAGAAAAATCAGAATCTCTGCTGTGATTTAGTGACTTCAGTGCTGCAGATTGGGAAATCCCATTTCAGCATCTTTGTTTTTATTTGAGGGGTAATTTAGTCGCAGAGATTTCTCTCTCCATTGTAACACTTCCTTGTCTTGGGGTCATTTTGAGAAGCTCCAGGAAGATTACCAGACTATTTGTAACAGAAGGGGCTCGAGAGCTATCAGGCTTGATGCATGATAGTGCATGTAGTCAGCATGCATTTGGGAGCTGCTGTGTACATAGGGTTGGAAAATACTTCCAAGATCAGTGAGTTCAGCTGTAAATCTAACACTGCCAAGCCCACCATGTCCCTCAGCACCACATCTACACATCCTTTAAATCCTTCCAGGGATGATGACTCCACCACTTTCTGGGCAGCCTGTGCCAATGCTTTGTAACCCTTTTGGTGAAGAAATTTTCCCTGATACCAAATATAAATTTTCCCTGGTGCAACTTGAGGCCCTTTCCTCTTGTCCTGTCACTTGTTACCTGGGAGAAGACTGACTCCCACCTGGCTTCACCCTCCTGTCAGGCAGCTGTAGAGAGTGATAACGTCCCCTTTGAGCCTCCTTTTCTCCAGGCTGAGACCCTCCAGGTCCTTCAGCTGCTCCTCATGAGACACACATACACAAGTGGTTGTTTTTTTTTAATGAGCTCTTCTAAACTGGAAGTTTGAAGTGTAAAGTTTCTGATGAAGATCCACGAGGCAGCACTGCACACAGTGATGCAGGTGGTTGGTGTTTGTTGTGCTGAGCATCCTTGGACTTTCTTTGCAGGCAAGAGGAGGAACGCAGGCGCCGTGAGGAGGAAATGAGAAGGCAGCAAGAAGAGATGATGAGACGTCAGCAGGAAGGCTTTAAAGGGAATTTTGCTGATGCGGTACGAGTGCTTCTACATTTCCATTACATCTGTACACTCACAGTAGATTTTCCCCTTCCACAGCACAGCTTTCTGTGAATTTTCAGCTTGGCTGGAGGACTGTACATCAGCAGTGCATTCTACCCTAAATTATTGACTCCCTCTAATCTTAATGCAGTTTAGTCTGGAAGCTATAAATCCCCCAGTTCTGTTCCACTGCTTCATGTAGAACCCTCTGTAGCTGTCTTGCTGTACAGAAAAATGTATGCTGACTAATTCTGTTCTAACAGCCACACACACACAGTCCTAAAGCACTGCAGCAGAACCCTGTTATGATTATATGACTGCCAATATCCCTAGCTTGCAGTCTGTCTTAGTCATGATAAAATAATCCCAACTGGAGGCATTGCTGCAGGCATGGTATATGCTTGTGCTTAAAAGTCAGTTGGTCAAGTATTTTTTGGTACAAGTATTTTTTGGTAGTGTAACCTGGTGGTAACCTGCCTTTTAATAACAATATCTCTAGTTCTGTAGAGAAATGCCTTATAATTTTTCCAGTCCCAGCCACTTTCTATTGTGGAGGCAGCTGTAGGGCTGTTCAGGTGGTGTAATGGCATTGATGCAGCTGGCAATAAGTGTTTAATTCTTGCTAGTGAAACTTGGCCCCTAGGCAAAATAGCTAAATATGTGTCAAACCAAAGGGCCAAGAGCATGGCTGAGCCAAATGTTTTCATTTGAGGGGTAATTTAGGGAATATTCTCCTTGTGCAGCAGATATCCTGATTCCTACAAATAGTACTACCTTCATATGATAAATAATGGCACTGAGACTACAGATGAAGTGAAAGTTGTCTTCACTTAGCACTGTGAAAAAAGTAGTGCCCTCACTGAGATGAGGAGGTGCTCCTGGTTCTGCAGTGGGAGAAATCTGTAATGGATGTTTCTGATGCTTGCTTAATAAAAGAGAAATTGAGCTCACTAAATGGTATGTTAATGCAAGTGACCCAGTACTGTGTCTTTATGTAAGCTTGCATTCCTTTCAACAGGAAAAGCTTCTTAGCTATGCTGAGGGAGTAGCAAAACTAATTCTATCTAATGTGTTACTACTGTTCAGCACATCATTCCATCAAGATGGCTTTGCTAAAGTCTGCACATGCAGCTTTTAAAAAAACAGCCTTTTATAATGAGATATTTAAAATAAGACCTGTTCATTCAGCAGCTGTCATGTGAAGGTTGCTCCTGCCTTTCTTTGAAATTTACCCTGGGAATTACTTTTCTACACATTGTTCAGTAGTAAATCCTCAGAACTCATTGAATTTGTATAATTACATTTTTAAAAGCCTGATAATTAGTTGAAATGAGTGTCTGTCTTTCCAGAGGGAGCCACCAGACATGCGAATGGGACAGATGGGTATGGGAGGTAAGAGTATTCTTTGTTCCTGTGCATGTTCATTTCCTCTCTCACAAAATCTGCACTTTTTTCAGTGATCTCATTTTATTGACCTCTTATTTAGAAACTCAGTCAAAGTAATCTCCCAGGCTAGTAAGAGGAAGTACTCATGTGACAGGAAACACAACATGCTGTAAAGCAACATCAGTTGGTCTTGACCTGATAGTGCAGAGCTAAATAATAGACTGGGACTCTGATTAATAGACTGGGACTCTGTCCCTGCATGGAACAGTGTTTGTGGCTCTGGGGTGATGAGCAGACCCCAGTCACTGTGTGTGTGTGTGCCAGGATTATTCCTCAGTTTTCTTTTCCAGGTACCATTGGCATGAACAATAGAGGAGCTATGGGTGGTACCAATGTCCCAGCTCCTGCACCTCCTGCTGCTGGTCCTGGAGCTATGATCCCTGATGGAGCCATGGGAATGGTAGTGTATCTCCATCTGCTTTTTGTGCACACCTTTAAAATGCAGATTGTGTTGTTTCCAGTATTAAGTACTAGCTGCTGAAGTTGAAGCTTCTTTGTCTACCTAGACCTGTTGCTTCAGTCCTGCTTAAATTTTTAGAAGTTAATCTAGCCTTGATACTAGCTGATAATTTTCAGGAGATGGAGCCAAGTCTAATAACTGCTTAATTTACTTTCAAGAGAGCTAGTGCTAAAATGCTTGTTAGGAAGATCTTAGCAATAATATATGGTTGTTTTTTAAATGACCTAATGGGAGGCACTTTGTTAAATTGAGAGTTTTTTGAGAGTAGATTCTTGCAGGCATAAAGCCAAGCTTTCAGGAGTGTTCTGTTCATCACCAGTACTGAAAACAGTTATCTCCTGTTTTCATAGGTCAGAATGAGTTCAGCTGATTTTCTTAGTAGGTCAAGAGCAGAGAATCAGTGGAGTTCATGCTTATTTGCTTGACTTTTTAAAATTTTTGTATTTGATTTAGTTTTAAACTTTACTGCAGGGCTTTTCAATAGACTCTGGCTTTTGTGGCATCTGTCATTCCTCTCTGTCACACAGAGGATTGGTCCTCCCACAGTGTCAGCACTTCCAGTCACCAGCAGAAACAGCAGCAGTCATAGTAAAGTTTGTCCTGAAAGTTCATCTTCCTTCAGTGGCTTTTATGAACTGGTCTAATAAAGTTTTCCTGCAAACATTCCTACTCAGACTTCTTACTCTGTCGTGACTGCTATGACACAGATTTTTTTTTACCATAAAGAACAGTTTTATTTGTCTAAAAGCTTTTGTACCTATGTGGTAGGGACAGCAAAGCAGTTGAGGTTCAGGGAATGTGCACTACACATAGAAATTAAGGGGGAAGATGAAGCCAGGAATGGAAAGGGAAGGTGAGTTCAGATGGCTCACTGCTCCACAACAGGGCCCTGGTCTGTGAGGTGCTGCACACAGTCTCTGTATGCCTGACTGCAGGTTGTGTGGGGAAAGGGGCTTTGTTCTGCAGTGGTCCTGTCAGTCCAGGTTTGGGACTGTGGGGATGTTTTTGGTAGGGTGAAGGTTTGCAGTGAGCTCCGCGGGAATTGTGGAATCCTGGTAGAATTCAAATCGTCTCAAATGGCTTTTAACTGCCCTTTGTTCTTCCTTGTTTTTCTCCCTGCCTCTTCTGCACTGGTTCCAAGACTCCACCACCACCTCCGGACCGCTTCGGCCAGGGTGGAGCCATGGAAGGCCTTGGAGCGATGGGAGGGGCCCCGCCTGCCTTCAACAGAGGAAATCCCGGGGGGGATTTTGGCCCTAACAAGCGTCGCAGATACTAACAGGATTAAGCTATCCCCTGTACACGCCCCAAAGAAAGAGATCTTGGCAGGCCACACAGGGTGCAACTTGGGGGGGAGGGGGGACATTTTGAAGATAGTTAATTAGGGCCTGTTTTGGTAAAGCCACTCTAGGACAAGGGGAGTGCAGTCTGACCGGTAAAGGTTTTAGAAAATTTCATGTGGTGCATTCCTAATTTCAAAGTGAAAAATGGATTCTGGGAGGCTGCCGTGGTTCAGTAACAGTAAAATCTTGCAAGGACCCTAATGCCTTGACCATTCCAGGTTTCCTATTTGCAGCTGATATCATGAGACTAAATTAGATAAAGTGTCAGTATGTCTTGGCATTTTTTTAGTGTAGTGTACCTTGCTTAAGAGCACAGGGGAGTCTCTGGAGAACTAGGGCAGCATTTGGGTACTTTGCAGCTCCCGTGATTTTGTAAATTTATATAGCTCCAAATGATCGGTCATGTAGTGAATTGGGGGAGGTTTTGTTTGTTTATTTTTCTTTTTTTTTTTCCCTCCTAACTTGTTAGTTACTCTTTTTACCTGGACCATTTGTTTCTTTGAAGTAGTTGACAGTCGTGCAGCCAGAATGGCTGCGAGGTTCTTGTTTGGATGGATTTTTTTGATAACGTGTTGTATCTCTTTTATTTTTACTGGTAGTAAAGTACAATCTATTGGATAAAGATACTGTATCTCATGCTGAAGATTTAACTGAAACAAATGTTTGTATAATCCTAACCTTGCCTGTCTTTTGTGTAGAAGTACTACAAGATTTTTCATTTAGTGTAAACTGTTTGAACACAAACTGTAATTGTCCCACTAAAAAGTTTGAGTTTGTCTGAGGAATGTTACGGGAATGCATTATTAAAGTGGATTTTAAGCCTTTTTTATCTGGTGTCTTGTCTCTTCTGTTTTTTTAGTACAAATATCTACATGTGGATTGAATTTAATGAAGCTTCAGGTTATGGCACAAAAGTTTTTCTTGCATAGCTCTGTAAAGAGGGTGTTCAACCCGTGATGAGAATTTTCTAATTTTCGTTCTCACAGAACGAGTTTTATTTGTGTGTTGCAATGTGACCTTCAACTTCAGCAGGTTAGAATGTGGAAAGGGAGCTGCTGACATACCTGGGATGTGCCTGTTGTGGTTGCAGAGAGGTGAGGTGCAAGGCTTGTCCGTGTGTCGCTGGGAACCTGGAGCTCAGTCCCTTTCTCAGGTGCAGAGTACAGAGTTGTCTGTCTCTGCTCTGGGCTGCAATTGCCTCTGGCTGGGATGTTCCCAGAACTCCTGTGCTGGGATAGGAAGGAGAGGACTCACTTTATCTGGTGTAATACATGAGGGAATCTGTAGGGACAGGAGTCTTCTGTGGCTTGAGTTCTCACACTGAATCTCTAGAGTTGAGACTGTGAAGGGGGAAGCTTAGAAATAAATTTACGTGGGAAAGGGAGGAGGGAGAAAGTGTTACACCCTAAAAGCTTAAGAAGGCGCCTTGACGAATTGTGAAATCATAGGAAAGATGAAAACATTTTGGTAACATTTTAATGTTACCAAAGCAAGAACCTTAAATTAGGGTTTGGTCCTGTAGGTACTCTTTAAATAGGGGAAGATGAAATAAACTCTGGAGCCTTGATTGGTTTACCCTGTCTTTGGATGGCTTTTAATTAACCTGGAATGGGATGATAAGATGTACGGAAGAGAGGCTTCTGCCAATGCTCTTGGTATCTTTTTCTTAATTTGTTTTCCACATTTGAAAGCATCAGCAGCTGGTTTGCTGAGATGATACAGTATCTAATGGTGGTTATCAGCTTGATAGTGAAGTATGAAGAGTTTGGTGATGTTTTTCATCTGGCTCATTTCCTAGAACAGCTCACTGTTGCAAAATCTCAAGTGAGAATGCTAATTAGCTTTTCTGTTGCCCTGTGGAAGATGGCTCTGTTCTTGTAGCTTGTGTCTGGAGTAAGGCTGGCAGACATTCACTAGTGCCACGGCTGTTGGGTAAGTACATTCTCTAATTCTGAAGTGTGAAGTCTGAGGAGAAGAAACCATGAAGTTGCATCCAGGTGTCTGTATTACCTTCTTCACCTGCCCATTGCTCAGCTGGATTGTGTGTTACTGAGCAGTCCAAGAAAATGCTGTCCTAGTGAAACAGCAGAGCTCAGATATTCAGCATCACTCTGTGGCTGCCTCAGGTCCTGAGCAAGTATAAGATAAGGATGGGTCTGGTTACTGCCTTTGAGAAAAGGGTGTGTAAAATCATAAGGAAGGAGGAATTTAGCACTGCTTAAACCCATCTAACAAGATTTTAAATATCTAAATTAAAGATCCAGTGGCAGCAATGAAATAAAACTAAATTCTGGTATGAATGCTATAGGTAACTATTCTTAATTTCCTTTAAAGGAGGAGACTGAAAACCTGCAACTAAGGAAATTGTAAAGCAAACCTTTACAAAGATTTTCAGAGGCGTGTGTCAGGGACAGACTGACTGTAGTGCAGAAGCGTTTAGAGCTGGGTACAGGAACAAGCGAGGCTCCCTCACTCCAGAGCAATTCCTTGCTCTGCTGGAGCACTTTGGGGTTTGGTGGTGGTGCTTGCACTGCCTGTTTCAGGTAGCGAGTGCAGCTCCTGAGGCTGGGCTGCTCACTGCTCTTGTGCTGAGGTTCAGCCCCTGCAGAAGGAAATGCTTCCCTCTCCATGCCTTTCCAGAGTGCTGGCTATTATGTAATTGAAGACTGAAATATTTTAACTCTTCTGAGGAGAAACCGTTGCCTTTTGCTGTTATGTTTGATCAGCTGGTTTAAAATGCAGTTCTCCAGTAGCAGTTTGTATCACACCAAGGACTGATGAGCAATTTGGTTCTTACCATTTTGCTCTTAGCTTTAAACCCCCATCGTTTGAGGACTTCAGAAGTTACAACTTGTGCTTTATGCAGCTTCCTCTTCAGCAGTAGTGAGTGCATTTGCAAGAATCAAATCTGAAAAATCCAGCTGGTATGTGGATAATTTTGTCATATCAAAGCAGTAGACAAACATTTCATTTTTTTCCTGGCACGGTGCCTCTCACTAGCAGCTGTAATTTATCATAGAAAGCTGCAAGTGATGGCATGTGCTAAACTAGTTCTCCAGTGAGCTACCTGTGGGGGCTGAAAGAAGGAAGATGTGATTTTCTGTGGCCTTGCTGAAAGGAGCCATCATTCTCTCTTGGTCGTGCCTTGGGTACCTGGTGCCAGATGTAAGTACAAACAGTAAGAAAGCAAGGAGCTCAGCCAGGCACAGCTCTGATTTGGGGGCACTTCCCCTCACTACAGTTTGGCCACTCTGCTCTGAGCTCACAGTGACCTTGCTGTAAAGGCAACAGGACCCTCAAAAGGAAAACTGCTAAAACCCCACACTCAGTGCCAGTCCAGGGTATTTCAGCCAGCAGATTTTGGTTCAGGATGCCAGGTAATGATACAACTGAGTCTTAGGAGTAGACTGAACTCTTCTTTTTGGACTGGTTCCAACTGAGGACTAAAGTGCACTTCTTGATGAGGAATATTGTGTGTGCCTTCAGAGTGAGCACCAGAGTAAATCAACTCCTCAAGGAAGAACTCAGCTCCAAGGAATGATCTCTGGAGCAAGACACTGAACTACTGGGAGAAAATCCTTATCAGCTGGGTAGCTGGTTCCAGTTTGAGGTTGTAATTATCCAATGAGATTGAAGTGTTGCAGCAATAGTCCTGTAATAACCCAAGCTGCAGAAAAACAGTGGTCTTGAATGGAGAGGTTGCCCATACCCTCATTTCTGGTAGTTTTCTGGTCCTTTTCTAACCGGTTCTCTGAACTGTTGAGTACAAGCAGTGGAGACTCCTTGGACAGGTGGTACAAAATTCCTTAGCAGTGAGTGTCCAGGCAGAATTGCTGCAGAATTGCTCGACACATGTTCTTTTGAGAAAGATTTTATTGCCCAAATAAATAAAACATTAATCCTGTCTGCTGCATATATCCAGTAGTATGTTTTTCAGGGATATCCCTTCACCTAACAAGCCTTTTGTTTGGAGGAATTACTCTGTGCTTTAGAAATAGAGTGTCTTGCTGCTGTGCTGACTCCACAGGGCATCTTGAATGACTGAAGGGTCAGGGGTGAGCTGGGTTTGTTTCCCTGGAGGTGTCCAGCATGTTCTCCCCTGGACCTTGCAGGACTGTCTTACACTGACCCTGATTGTTCAGGGGCAAATACATTAAGCTGGGTTTGAGAATAATTTATTCTGTTTTTTCTGTTTCCTTTTTTGATCTGTTGTGTATGAAATTGTGTACATAAAGCAAACAGGCTCCATTTTTAACTGGCAGCTGGGAGCTCGATTCCTGTCTCAGGTGCAGAGCACAGAGTTGCCTCAGCCACAGTCCCTGGGGTACCTGCTGTTTATCTCTGCGATGTGTGTCGGCCACATCATCCTGTTGGTGTTTCCTATGAGGTGTGCAGGGTAACCTGAGCTCCATATTCTCACTGGCACGGGCTCGGTGACAGCTGCAGCCTTGCTGACAGCTTGTGGAAAGAACAGGGAGATCTGAAACACTATAGCTCTGCTCAGCCCCCAGGACAGCAAATTCCGTGTCACAGCCCTCTGCCCAGCTCTCTGGGTCCCCTGTGATCTTTCTCACCTAAGCAGAGGCTCTGGATTCCAGCAGCATTTTTTTAGCCACCTTTGGGACTGTTGGGTCAGTTGTGACCTGAGGCAGTGCAGTGCTTTGAAGCCACATGGCTCATGCTGATGTGATGAGTTCCCCATTGCCCTCTTGTTCCCATCCCAGCTTTTGGGTGGATGCAGGTTTGTACACACGTGACCCAGGTATACAGAGGTGTGACAGTGACACATGTCCTCCCCTGCAGCAGGGCTGGCTTCTTGCTAAGGAGCAGACAATGAAAAGCCTGGTGTTGCTGCTGGCTGAGGAATCTCAAGGTGGGGGAGGCAGAACTCAGCTGGAAGTGAAGCAGCAGGACAGTGTGAAATAATCTGGAGCCTTCTCCCTGATAAGCTCCAGAATTCTGGCAACAGTTCACCCTAACTCTGAACTCTGGAGACCCCTTGGGATGACAGAAAATTCTTCAGGCTTTGTAGAGGGATTAAGAAGGTTAAACAAACATTGTAGGACAGGGTTAGGGTTGCATCAGCCATGGCAGACCCTGTGGGCTCACCTCCTGAGCAGACTCCCTGGGCATCTTCTGCCTGCAGGACTTGTTCTTTTTACTGTCTGATAGTGCCAAGGACTTATATTGACCCCAGTTCCTGAACCAAAACTGTCCTCAGATGCTGTATGCTCCTGGAGGTCAGGGCAGCACCCAGGAAACAGCTGACCCTGCAAACAGGAACAGCACAAAGAAAATATTTGATTTAGACACTTCGAGGAACTAAGTAAAACCTTTGATCTCAGGAGGGTTTCCTGTTTGTAGAGGAAAACTCTTAGGTCCCAGAAGGGGAGGAGGGGGTCTGAGCAAACCCCTTCTGCATACAGGGGACTCGAGTAACATTTTGTGTTCTTCTGTGATTACAATGATCTTCCAGGGAGCAATTTTCATCCCTGATGTGATGACGAGGGAAGACAGTCAGGTCTGAGTCTGTGTATGCATCCTTCCCTCCCCCTTCCCAAAATCTCTGCTGGGCAATGTGGTTGTCCTAAGATAAAAACATCAGGCAGGTTTTGCAGGAGGAACTCACTGAATGCTTGCATGATTAATGTATTCCAGAGATGGGG
>VYZR01018258.1:1527-17237 GCA_013400675.1 Oxylabes madagascariensis | reverse complement strand
AAAAAACAACAAAAAACAAACTCATGTTGCTATTGTGTCACTGAACATTTTATAATTCCCCACTAGTTACAGTGTCCAAATTCTCAGTATATACGTGCAATTGTTTTCTTCTTGTTGTTTGAGGAAAAAAACTTAGGCGTAGCATTGTTTATTTTAATTATTCCCCCTGGTTTATAATTTTTAGGGGATATACTACTCTCTTCATTCACTAAGGAATATGGAATTTTTTTATTGATGACTTATCTTTGCCCCCAGTGTATTGATTCCATTGCTCAGGTGTTTCTCACAAACATGCAGGATTCTGTCTTGAATTTGGAAACTCTGCTGACTTTTTCAGCTTCACCACTCTCTGTCTGAGGCTGGGTTAGGTACAGGAGTCTCGTTCTCAGAGAGGAGCAGCTCTGGCATGTGTCTGTAGGGTTTTGTGGGGATAACGGTGATGAATCATCAGTTAATACCTGTCAAACCCAGGTAGTCACAAGAACCCTTCAATATGCCCCATATCGACTCCCTTCTTGTTCCTCAGCATCTGAATCCCATTAACAGCTGTCAAAACCTGGTAAACTATTTATATGCTTTCACAATTTGTTTAATTGGATAGTTAGGAAATGGCATACAAGAAAAGCTTTCCTTTTTCCTTTTTTTTTTCCTTTAGTCTGGCTGAACATCTGTAGCATTAGGGGCTCATTATCTCTGAATTGGCACAGCAAATCAGCAGCATCATTAAAATGCCACATTAAGATGATTAAGTTTCTTTGTTACCCAGTTGACTTTTTGCATGTGCTGAGGATTTCACGATTATGACCCCACTCCTTGTAAAACACTTGAGCTACATCACCCTTTCCTGCCGTTGTCTTTAATGGCTTCTGGGTTTTATTCCTTGTGTTTTTCCGATCGCTCCTGGTAAACTTTGCGTACCAACAGGACAAAACTTACGTTCTCTCCTCTGTATTTGATGCCAGAGTCACAGATTTAATGGAGAATTTGGGGGGGTTTCCTTCTGAAACTTCCTCCTAGAGAAAACTGCTAAGACTCAGAAGCCCTCCAACTTGCCCTAATTATTTGGCTCTCTTGGCTTTTTTATTTCTGCATTTCCAACCTGGAGAAGAGAAGGTTGTGTGGAGATATCAGAGCAGCCATCCAGTATCTGAAGAGACCTAAAAGAAAGCAGAGAGGGGCTCTGCTTCAGGAACAGGAGTGCCAGGACAAGGGGGAATGGCTTTAAGCTGAAAAAGGGGAAATTCTTGTTGGATATATGAGAAAAATCCCTCCCTGCAAGGGTGAGGAGGCCCTGGCATGGAGCAGCTGTGGCTGCCCCATCCCTGGGAGTGTCCAAGGCCGGGCTGGACGGGGCTTGGACCAACCTGGGAGAGTGGAAGGTGTCCCTGCCCGGGGCAGGGGGTGGGACTGGATGAGCTTTAATGTCCTTCCAACACAAACCCTTTGTGATTCTATCATTTTATAGAGCACACACAAGCACTGTTTGGGTGGTGACTCAGTCTGAAGTTGCCACCGCAGCTTTATTTTGGATTTTTTCCAGAACCCATTGTTTTTACAGTGTTTCAGGTGAAACAAAAATATTACTCTGGAGTATATCTTTCATCTTGTAATCATCTCCCCAGGAAATGAAACCATGTGTATCAGCCTTAACGCATCACACCAGCACTTTGTTCTGTAAAAGCTGCAGCTTTTTTTTCTCAGTGTATATTAACTCCATGAACTGCCTCAAGAAAAATAGTTCCCTGGCTTAGACTCCACGAATGCTTTTTTTTTTCTCTTTCAACCGCTTTACTTGCCTAACAGAAAAGATGATAGCACTTATTTTTTCCACTGTGGGAACTTTGTTAGTGTTTTTAGGGATAATTGTGTTTTTCCTTAGTTAAATTTCCCTATCCTACACGAAGTCACAGCTTCCTTCCTCTTGATTAAGGCAGACCAGCCTGGAAACTCCCATATCTTATAAAATACGTTGATATGATTTTTAAGTGACAGATACAAACCTTCCATACAGCTGCCAATCTCCTGATCACATGGTATTCCCTGTGCATGCCAGTACAGAGAAAAGTCTGGGCTGAAAAAGTAATCTGGTGGCTCCAGACTCTGTGATCACTTGATTAATTTTAGTCCAACCTATACCAAGCCGTTTTTTCCTCAGACTGCTTTGCACCAAAGCTATCTCCTGTCTGGCTGTCAGGAGGTGAAGCAGCCTCTAAACCATAAGAGGTAAAAAAATCCTGATGCTTCTAATTTATATTTGGGTTAAAAAAGCCTCTTCCCTTGTGGCCTCTCCTGGTCCCAGTCATCAGAAGGTGAATTTTTCTGTGAAATTCCTTCAAATACCTACAGGAAAACGCTTGAACTTTGGATGCCTTGGACAGCTGAAACAGCCCCTGGTTTTTGCAGAGGCAGTGATGGAAAAGCCTTGATCAAAATTCAGGTGCATCTTCCTCTGTTATTGCAAGGAAACACAAGCCTTACGTGCAGTATGGAAACTGCAGAGGTGATTATTTTCCATGGTGGAATCATAAGATGATCTGTCCAGTTTGCACCAGTCCCCAAGGATGTGCCATGGGGGGCTCAAACCAGTGCCCACGCTGTGCCACACAGACCCTGGCACAGCTCTGGAGCTGTGAGCCAAGAACTGTGGTGTGAAAGAGCAGCAAACGGCACAGAAGCCTCCATTGGAGGTCACAGCTTGGCCTCCACTGCTGAACAACGGCGTGTGATGCAGACGAAAGGTGAGACGTTAAGTAGAAAGTGGGAATTGAAATTGTTTCTGAAAGCACTAACAAGGTGCAGCTGCACTGGGTACTTCCTTTTACCATGCTAGGCAGGATGTAGCAAATTATTTTGGAACAGCCTCCTTTTGAGAGGGAAAAAAACAACCAACCAACCAAAAAAGCTTTTTTCTTTTTTTCTTTATGGGAAAGGGATGGGTGTTGAAATCTGCTTTCAGCAACTGGCAATCATTTTTCCTTGGAATGATGGAAATGGTTGTATTAAACTAATTTTGAAGGAGTCTTGATAGCAAGATCACTCTCATACCCTTGGACATGTAGTTGGCAGCAGAATGCACCTGCAGAGGAAGCCCTATTTCTGCAGAAGCGGGAATCCAAGGGATGTGAAGCAGAGCTGGTACTGAAGGATCCACAAAGAAAAACAGCCCATTTGGGGATGAATCTGGAGCTCCCTGTGACCCTCTGACCAAACACCTAAGCCCACCTGAGCTCATCCAGGACTGGGGCAGCAAGTCCCAACAGCAAAATCTAAACATTTTCCAGGAGAGGGGATGAAAACACACAGTATGGGAGAAAATTCCATTTTTCCATCAATATCCCCATCCAAGGAGAGCACAAGAGGGATCTCAGAGTTTTCCACACTACTGTGGGCTCTTGTGTAGGACAAAGATACCGTCACCCACCTACTTCCCCCAGCTCAGCCTGAAGTCAGACAGATTGGCAGGGCTTAATACAATCAATTGGGACAGAGGAGTGATTTTCTCCCTAAAATGCAGCTGAAAATTTTGATTTCATGAAAGTTTAGGTTGCCAGATCTTGCTTTTTCAACGTTTCTTTTATGTTGCCACCTCATTTTCACTACCACCCATTGTTTGTTCTCAGCATTTGATGTGGTTTATTACTCAGAACCAGAGCTAATACATATTCAGCAGTTCATGTTCTGTGCTTTGGAGAAAGGACAAGTGATTCAGTGCCAGATTGAACTGTCTAACCCTCGGCTGGAGGGAGGAGCAGGTGGCCAGAGAACAAGAGTTTCAGACAGGAAGCCGTGTGGTGCATCTCGTGGTGCTCGTCTTCCCTCGGTAGCTTGAGGCACAACTTGAGTTTCAACCTTAGTCTGTCTCTTGTCAGAGAACCATGGAATGGCTTGGGTTGGAAGGACATTAAAGCTCATCCAGTCTCACCCCCTGCCCTGGGCAGGGACACCTTCCACTCTCCCGGGTTGGTCCAAACCCCATCCAGCCTGGCCTTGGACACTCCTTGGATGGGGCAGCCACAGCTTCTCTGAGCACCCTGTGCCAGGGCCTGACCAGCCTCACAGGGAGGAATTTCTTCCATATATCCAACCTCAATTTTCCCTCTTTCACCTTAAAGCCAATTCCCTCTTGTCCCGTCACTCCAGGTCATGATGAATTGTCCCTCTCTGGCTCCCTTGTGACCCCTTCAGACACTGGAAGGTGTTGTGAGGTCTCCACACAACCTTCTCTTCTCCAGGCTGAACAGCCCCAACTTTCTCAGCCAGCTTTAATCAGAAAAAAGCTATCTTGGCAGTTATTAAGGATTTTAATGGAAGTGTTGGAGTTAATTGTGGAAGGGAAATTCAGCACCCTAAGCTGGGAATCATCAGCTGTTTATACAGTGTGCTTTCATTTTTACTCTGTTAGTAAATCATTAGCTGCCTGTTACATCCACCTTTGTCATGGAGCTGCATTCATTTAGGCAATGCCTTTGGATTCCTCTGGGCTGGCTACAGGTCCAGGAGCCTGTTTGAAGGCCATGGATGCTGATCTTCAGGAGGGATCAGATTCTTTGCCACATTCTCACAAAATTACTACAGGCAAATCTTTTGGCATTTCTGGGATACATTTACTTATCGGGAAACCCTTTCCCTGCCACTGCTAGTTTTACCCACATAGTAAATCAAAATTATCAACTGCTCCTCACTCATCTGAGAGCTATGAATAAAAACTGCGATTTTCAAGTGAAAATTGGGATTATTGATTAGGCTTAACTAGTGAGAACCTATCCCATGGGAGAACTGGAGTCCTACACTGATCAGACGTATTTCCTAGGCTTGTTCCAAGCACAAGAAGTTCCACAAGAAGGTATAAGTTATAAGATATAATTACTCTTTTTAATTTGTGTCTTTCTGTATTTCCAATTCACAGAAGCAATCTGAAATGCTGATTTCTATAAAAATAATAATTGTGAGTGGAGTGAAGAAGTGTTTTCTTTTGAATCCTGGCTTGTAATTTCAGGAGATGTTCGTACTGTATTATACTTTCAAAATCTGTAGAAGGAAATTCTCCATCAAAGATAATTATCAAACAGGTTATTGCTTTCAAGGGTTATCTCGCTGTGAGTATCACTGTGTTCAAGACCAGTGAAGTTTCACATCTCAACTCCATTTCTTCATCTGCATATTTCAGTAGAACTTTTAGGAAGGTTGATACTGTCATTTTATATAATTTTTAGTGCATTTTTTTCCTAAGGTACTTCACTGTGCGTAAGATTAGCCTTTTCTCACTCCTGTGCTTTGTTTTACCTGCAGATGATGTGATTAAAGTGAAAGGTGAATACAGTGAAAGAGAGGAGAGTGCTTTAAATTCCGAGCCTATGGAAAACCTGGAAGAATCCGAACTGCCTTACACATATCCCAGAGAATATAACGAATATGAGAGCATTAAACTGGAAAGACACTCGGGGTCATATGACAACGTCAGGCCAGCTAGTGGAAAGATGAATTGTGATATCTGTGGATTAGCCTGCATTAGCCTCAATGTCTTGATGGTTCATAAGCGTAGCCACACTGGTAAATATCCCTCTGTTGTTCTTGTAAGAGCTGGAGTACTGAAAAGATGATAATTTTTAATCTAGACTAGTTATTTTTTAAAAATATACCAAAATCAGGGTTTCCTTGTTCCATCCTTGATGCCACATGCGATCTTTATCAAGTTACTTGCTGTTCTGTGCCTCACTTTACCCACCTTTCTTCTTATCAGGATTGAATATTATTAAAAGCAAGTTGGTGAGGCATTTTAAGAATTTTGGATGAAAGGCACTATGTAATGCAGTATTTCTGGCACAAAGCAAAAGTTAATTTGGTTTTGTGCTGCCATTTTCAGTCTGTGTATAAATTTCTCTCTGTGCCGTACTTTGGCAACAAACCAATGAGCATCTTAAGTTTCAGCCTGCAGTAAGATAAGACTTTTTTCTTCTAAAAATTGCTGGCTTGTTGGAATCAGCCTCCTCCAGAGTGCTTCTTTCCATGGAAGAACTGTGCAGTGTTTTCCATAGTCCTACATATGCTACGAGCAGCTCTGACACCAGAGCTGCACCTCCCTCCCACTGAAGTCACACTCTGTGTGTTTCTATAGAAAGAAGTCAATCCAATATCTCATTCTTTCCTCTTCCAAAAAGGCAGAGGACAGCATGATACCCACGTAACCATTAAATGTCCTTTTCTGTATGTCATTTTAAGGTGAACGGCCATTCCAGTGTAATCAGTGCGGAGCTTCCTTTACTCAGAAGGGAAACCTCCTCCGCCACATTAAACTACACACAGGGGAAAAACCTTTTAAGTGTCACCTGTGCAGTTATGCCTGCCAAAGGAGGGATGCGCTTACGGGTCACTTAAGGACACATTCTGGTAAGTGACTTCACAGGCACTCCATGTGTTTTGGATGTGTGTCACTGGGACACTCGGTGTGGAAAAGACAGTCAGCAAGGTTTGCTCAGCCTGTGAAAGGCTCAACACAGAGCAGTGACCACTCACTGGTGCTTCTGGAACCGACTCAGGACTGGCTCTGCTCTTGATGCGGAGAGAGGGGCCGCGGGAATCCGTGTCACAGCCCACAAACCTGCTTGCAGAAATAACTCCATGGTATTTTCACAGAATCACAGAGTCATTTTGGTTGGAAAAGACCTCCAAGATCATCAAGTCCAACCTTTGACCCACCACCATCTTGTCAGCTCATTTTCATACGAGTGGAGCTGGCTGTGCCAGCAAGCTCTGAACTTGAGGAGAGTGTGAGACGTGCTTTGCTGGGACTTCCTCCTATCCCATTCTGAGCTGTGAGGAAAATCCCAGGAGCATAATCGCAGGCAGATGACTATTGCCACCTCACTGTGGTGTAGTGCCTTTCATCTGAATCTCTTAAAATGCTCAACAGATGTTCCTTCTCAAGCCTGGTAGGGTGTTCTGTCCATTTTACAGATGGGGAAATGGAGGCACAGAGCTGAGGTGACTTGGATTACAAGTCAGGTATAACTCGATCTCAGCTGCCTCAGTTCTGCAGGAGCCAGGTTGTGGTTGCCCTTGAGTTTTTCTGTACCCTGTGTTCTACATGGGGCTCAGAAAGAAAACCTTGATTCTAAATGATAGATGTTATCTCTGCACTGCACTGTACAGAAAAAAGTTCAACCTCACAAAGAATCAAAGTCAAAAATGAGCTTATCTGCCACGGATAAACGAGATTCTGATTTAATCAAGACCAGCAGTGTGGTGCTGTCCCCCACCAGTACAACGCTATAACCATCACTCGTCAAGCAAGACAGAGTTTCAGTGGTCTCTTGTGGTTATTTTAATTATTTTATTGTTTCTTTTTCTAGTGGAGAAGCCGTACAAATGTGAGTTTTGTGGAAGGAGCTACAAGCAGAGGAGCTCATTGGAGGAGCACAAGGAGCGGTGCCGGACTTACCTGCAGAACGCTGGCATGTGTGAGGCTGGTGAGTTTATCACATTACAGTGGTTTTGGGGTTTTGGTACATTACAGGGCTTATAAAAGGGCATCTGGTGAGCTGTTAACCCACAGCCTGAGAACAGCTTTTCCTACACTCCTTTTCAGTAACCTGAGGGGCTATAACATTCTAAGGGGGCTGGTTCATCGGAGCCCTCAGACAGGTAGTTGGAGAGTGCTTTTGTTTTAATCACTTTTTTATTTAACAATTACTTTGTGTAAAATATCTAAAATACCTTGTACCTAAAATTTCTGGAGGTGATGCTCAGTGAGTTACATTATTCCTACATTAATGCTTTTTATGTAGCTGATTTTATAGGATGAGTAGTTGACAACAGTTGTTCCTGTCTCAGTGTGTTTGATGGTTCCTTTCCTTTAGAATAAGAGCTGCTAGAATTTGCAGCAGCTCGAGTGGCCTGGATCCAGGGCATGAAAAGGGAGTGGTACCCCCAAAATCAGTGACAGATCAGCTTAGGAGGGAATGAGAGATAAAGGGCTGCTTTGAGAATAGAGCTGCCTTTGGAAAAGATTGAATGTATCCAAACATGGGGGTTTTTTTCTTATTTTCCATTTTGCAGTCTCAGTTGCTGCAGTTCCAAAACACTTTGGTGAAAAGTAATNTGCTTTTGTTTTAATCACTTTTTTCTTTAACAATTACTTTGTGTAAAATATCTAAAATACCTTGTACCTAAAATTTCTGGAGGTGATGCTCAGTGAGTTACATTATTCCTACATTAATGCTTTTTATGTAGCTGATTTTATAGGATGAGTAGTTGACAACAGTTGTTCCTGTCTCAGTGTGTTTGATGGTTCCTTTCCTTTAGAATAAGAGCTGCTAGAATTTGCAGCAGCTCGAGTGGCCTGGATCCAGGGCATGAAAAGGGAGTGGTACCCCCAAAATCAGTGACAGATCAGCTTAGGAGGGAATGAGAGATAAAGGGCTGCTTTGAGAATAGAGCTGCCTTTGGAAAAGATTGAATGTATCCAAACATGGGGGTTTTTTTCTTATTTTCCATTTTGCAGTCTCAGTTGCTGCAGTTCCAAAACACTTTGGTGAAAAGTAATCACCATAATCTTTGTCCCTGCTTCACCTGAACTGTTCAAATCCTAAAATGAACTGTGTGATTTGAATCTCACAACACACCAGTAAGTCAGGAAAACATTCCTCTTCCCATTCAGAGACAGGGAGTGGCTGTGACCTCCCAAAGGATTCTATGACTGATCTAAGCAGAGCTGAGACTGCAGTTTCAAAATTCAGGCTCCCATCTTTTGCAAAGCAGCCTTGAAAAAAACACCAAATAATGGAAACATGGAATCACAGAGGGTTTGGGTTAGATAGGACCTTGAAGATCATCCAGTATCTGCCCCTGCTGAGGGTAGGGACACTTTCCACAAGCCCAGGTTGCTCCAAGCTTTGTCCAGCCTGGCTTTGGACACTTACAGAGATGGGGCAGCCACAACCTCTCTAGGAAACCCATTCCAGCCCCTTCCCAGCCTCACAGGGAGGAATTTCCTCCTAATAACTTTATCAACAACAGAAAGGACAAGATTCTGCAGGAATCATCACAAGCCAGGCCTGAATTTCAGTGTGAAGACCAATTGGTATGTGATGAAAACCTTGGGTACAGGAATCCCTATGCTGTGCAGAGTGAGTAGATTGGTGTTTCAGGCTTTGTGACACATGCAGGAAGCCTCCCAGAGAACCATACTTAACTAAGCGTTTCATAGAGGTTTTTAACAGTTTTGGTGGGGCTCTCTTCTTGTCAGCATATTTCTTAGAGCATTAGTAAAAGTAACTGATTATCAGCTCATTGGCACGTTTTGGGTTTCGTGAGAACCCTTACACATTGTAATTGTGGTTTATGTTACAGTACACACTCACATCATGGCAATCACCCAACATGTCCACCCCTGAAAATGGAAAACACAAGACCTGCTGCAGGTTTCTGCTTTGAAACTATTCTCCTGGTTTAGATGCATTTCAGAATAGCAATTTTTCCCCCCTTATCCCGAGCCTGGGGTGCAGTCCTTGCTGCAGCACTGCTGGGAGCCTTAAATGGTCACAGGGAATGTAAATTCCCAGTGTGCCAAGAGGTGGCTGCTTCCCTGTCTTGGGGACATTCACACCCTTACACATTTTGCAATGTTGTGAAGGAAGTAGGAAATTTTATGAGAAATGGGAACTCCTGGGGCATTTCCATCCAATTTCCTGGTATCAACAGGATGTTGGGTGACAAAACCAAGGAGAGGGAGAGCTGGGAAGGCTCTCAGGAGGTCATTTACTACATTCAGTTTATTTTTTTTCCTGACATGTGGCACTTTGCATTTGTGTTTAGTAAACATCCTCTTTCCATTACTGATCCTTTCCCTACTTCTCTGTATCACATTGAATTTTGGTGTTTTTCTGAATTCCCCTCAAGCTTCTCAACCAGGTCTGGTGGAAGATGTCTCTGTCCATGGCAGGAGGGTGGAACTGGATGACCTTTAAGGTCCCTTCTAACTCAAACCGTGCCACAATTCTAAGATTTTCACATGGAGCCATCTTTAGACAAAAAAGTGCTCTACATGCCACCATTCCTAACTGATTAAAATATTTTTAAAAATCAGGATGGCAGTGCTATGCTTGCATGTTCCAAATATGGAAATATTTCTAAAAGAGAAGTTTCATGTAACAATATTGTTGGAGCATTGCCTCTGATAACCATCTCTCTCACATTGTTCTCACTGCAAAATCACCCAACTCTGTTCCACTCTCCCTTCTTGAGTGACCGCACAAAGATGCTACAGGAAGCAATGCCTCTAATTTCAGCTTTGTACTTGAGGGCTTTGCTACCAATATCTGCACATTCTAAAAATTCTGCTCACATTGGTTGGTGTGGCAGAAACCACATTATGGGAACAGCTCAGTGCGGAGCGAGAGCTGGTGTGTGCTTAGGGCTGGGACAGCAGCCGCTCTTTCTCCAGCTACAGGGTGACATGGTGGCCCAGAGATGGATGTCCCATCCCTGGAAGTGTTCAAGGCCAGGTTGGACAGGGCTTGGAACAACCTGGGCTAGAGGAAAATGTCTCTGCCCATGGCAGGGGGGTGGTACAAGGTGATCCTTTAGGTTCCTCCCGACCCAAACCACTCAGTGAACCCATCATGGCTAGGGGACAGCACTGTTTGGAGAGGTGGCTCCTCATCCACCACTCACAAAACAACATAAAGAGTGCTCTATAATGGATAATTCACAGTGGCAGGAGAATGGTCCTCTGGAAGTGTTTTATCTAGGCAGGATTCACCTGAAATGTACCCTGAGACAGGCAGCAGCACTGGGAGCAGCACACAGACCTCTCAGGAGGGTCAGGGAAGACCATTTTCAGTCCTGGTACTGGCTGAGCAGGAGAGGGGCACTCAGTTTTAAAAGTGGGGAGATCAACCCCATCTTTACACCATATAAAATTCCATGCTTAGGAGCTCAACTTCCCATGTAATTCCAGAGTCACTGATCAGATCTGAACAAGAGGGACAAGGGGATTTATTTGAGCTGCAGAGTTTCTTTCAGCATCCTCAGTGGTTTTTTTTGCTTTTTGGCCCTGCAGTTGAGCCATCAGACTCCTGAGCTTACAGGATAACCCAAGATCCCAGGCTGCTGTACGTTCAGTGCTTTGAAAGTCTGGATTTTCTGTATTGTTTTTTCTCAGTATAATTTTGAGCAAAACATTTGACCATTTCTGTTAGTCAGTCTGAATTTTATTTTTAGATCCATGTTATAGTGAGATAATTTGTTATTTAAATCACCATGTGCAGTGGAATCATCCAGAGGGAGAACAATTGAAGAGGGACACAGGGCGTGATTACTTCTCTATATTTGAGAAATCTTTAGAGAATTTGGGGTGATTAAAAAACTGTTTCCAAAATGCTAAATATTATTCTTGGATTGTTTAACATGTGATCCAGAAGAAAAAGTTGGATGAGATAGTTTTCAGTTAGTTTCTGGGTACAAAGAGCAGTGTTGTGGGTGAGAACCTGTATAACCACCTCTATCTTACTGGGAGCAGACACTGTTTCCCTAAGGCTGGGTTGTGAAAATGCCATCAAAGACCTTTTGTGGCCCATAAATAGAGATTATTTTTTCTTTAGGAAAAAATAGCCCTTAGCAAGGAGTCGAAAATCTTAATGTGAAAGCAAAGACCCTCAGCATTGAAATAAAAGGATGGAGAACCATGAAGCTGCGAGATTAATTCTACAGAAGTCCCAGAACATGTTATGTAGGTCAATAGTTACTGTCTCTGCAGATCTCCTCTGAGGAAAGACTCTGTTATCCCTGCAGGAAGCCCTCGTCTGCCCTCCTGACATTAATTTAACAATTAAAGTTCCCTTGGTGGCACATAAATAATGTTGACAAGTCATCCCTGATGCGCTACGTGCAGCTTCCAGTGCGCTCCTGGGGCTGGGAGGGCTGACAGCAGCTCAGAGCTGAGTCCTGCCAGGATAGGGGAAAAGACTCTGAAAATGAGGAATTAAAGCTTTACTAGAGCAACCCATGGTCCTCAGAGTGCAACTCCTGGAGGTAAAGACTGAGAAAAAGAGGAACTAGAACAACAAAATCATAAAAACAAAGAACTGGCAGGGACCAGGGAGCTGCTTTCATGATATGGGTGAATTGTGTTTTCTTTCTTTTTTCTTTACAAAAAAAAAATCTACATTTTTGAGTACACTGCACTGTTTGTATTCTTTTGTTCAGGGTTGTTGGGGTTTTTAAAATTCAGATTACAGTTGTTAATGCATTGTTGTGCAATGATCCAGCCAAGATTATGAGGCTTTGGGGTAGGGGTGGCTCAAACCTTGGACTACAGTCGTCTAAAGTTAATATAAAGATGCATATTCCAGACTTTGGAGCATAAGAATGAGCCTGAAATCTTGAAATTAAAAACCCTATAATTTTCAAGACCAAACTAGAGCTTCTGGCCAAAGCCCAAGCAGGTGATTACACTCTACCTCCCGCCCTTCCCCTCAGAGAGTCACCTTAACCTGGTGTTTTGTCTCACTTTGTGCAGCTCTTACATCGTGTCTGCATATTTCATGCTGGGAGCAGGGATGAATATATTTATGGGAACCTCCAAACACAGTATAGTAATTTGAAATAAAACTGAAACTAGAAGAACAGTGTGTTATTACCTTCAAGGCACTTCATGCCCTGCACAGGGCTGGCTGTCACGTACATCCCAAGGTTCCAGGACTGTGACCGAGTGGAGCCAGGCCCTGTTATCCCATCCTCCCTGACTCATATTTGTAGCCGGTGTTTGTGGCACCAAGTACCTCTGAAACACTTCACGTTTTCAAACTGCTGAACAAACATGAACAAATAGTTCTGGCTGAGGTTTGGTGAGTCATGGTTTGTGCTGACTGAAACTCGTGTTATCAGGAGCAGCACTGACAAACAGGTACAGAGGACGGACTGAAACGCTCAGGGAAAGGCTGCAGAGCTGGGAAGGATGAAGCTGCACTTTCAGCACTTGCTGTGCTGGGCAAACAGAAAATTAAGTCTGATACTCAATAAATCTGTGTTTAGCAGGACTGAAGTGATACCAAAGTGTTCCTATTGCTTTCCTCTGGCACAGCTTGTCTCTTAGGGTCATATATTCATAGAATCATATATTCAGGGAGACCTCATTTTGGCCTACCAGTGCCTTAAGGGGTTTATAAAAAGGAGGCAGAAGGACTTTTTATACATGCAGAGAGTGACAGGAGAAGGGACAATGCTGACAGAGGGCAGGGTTGGATGGGATGTTAGGAAGAAATTCTTCCCTGGGAGGGTGGTGAGGCCCTGGCACAGGTTGCCCAGAGAGGCTGTGACTGTCTCATTGCTGGAAATGTCCAAGGCCAGGTTGGACAGCGGCTTGGAGCAACTTGGGAGAGTGGAAGGTGTCCCTGCCCATGGCAAGGGGTGTCACTGGATGATCTTCAAAGTCCTTTCCAACTCAAATCATTCCATGTTTCCATGATTCTGTATTTAGATATGTTGGTGTACATATAGTAACACAGCAACCAGGACTCTTTTCACAGTGAGAACCAACCTTTTATAACACCTTGGGAAAGTGACTCACCCCTCACTGTCCCCAGCTTGTAGATCCCAACTCCTACAGACTCGAGCAGTCCATTAAGATGTGTCCAGTTCTCAGCACAGTGATCCCTGCCACTTTTAGCAATGAGTTTACTCTTTTTAAATAATTTTTGACATCAAAGCACCAGTCCAGATGGCTGTTGTTGAGGTGTGAGCAGGGTTTGGGGGAAGCCACAGCAGTTACGATCAGTATTAGTGTGGTAGTAGCAATATGAGGTGGCAGCTCTCCAGCTCAAGGCCTCTGCAGCCTCCAGGAGCTGAGAGCAAGCACAGCTTCTGTGCAGTGCTGGGCACTGCTCAGCACAGCTGAGGAGAGCTCTGGAGAATGGGAAAAGCCTTAATTGGCCCGATCCCAAGGGAGTCACCACAGGGCACAGGTACTTTTCCAAAAATCAGAAGTTTGGGAGGTTGTAACAAGCTTTGAAACACAGAGGAAGTTCATAGTTAGTTTTAGCTGTAGCATTTAGGAAAAATATTAAGTGACAGTAGCACCTGGGAAAAAAAAGAGTTTGAAATTTTGAATTTTGAAAGGTTTTATTGCTATTATTTTACTGGAACACTGATATATATCATACAAGTTTCTTAGTGATTCATTAAGACATCTATGACTGATATCTGAAAAGTTAAACAAGAACACTGAGTGTCTCTTACTGCAGCTCGAAACACTGAGTGTGCAGGTGTCACTTATTCAGAATAAAAAAGAAGGGCCAGCAGAGCTTCTCTCTCTATCTGCAATTTAACCAACCTTCCAGCCAGTTCATTTACTTCCTCTCGCTGGCAACAGTTCTGGTTTGTGCTCCCCCCTGAGTGAGCTCAGGGCTGTGCTGCCACTGACCACAACGGGTGCCCAGAGAGCAGGAATGACAGAAAAAGCAAACCCAACTTTGCATTGTATCTCCAAACTGTTTCCTCCAGTTATGTGGCCGACTGGAGATTAAACCAGTCAGCTCTTCCTTTTTTTAATCTTTCTTTTTTTCCTCTTCACCTACGTGTTGTGTTTTTTTTCTCTTTTTTTTTCCTTCCTTTTCACATTTTCCAACCTAGCCAGCGTGGAGGCAAGGCACATCAAGGCAGAGATGGGGACTGAAAGAGCCCTTGTGCTGGACAGGCTAGCGAGCAACGTGGCAAAGAGAAAAAGCTCAATGCCTCAGAAATTTATTGGTAAGAACAAAACCCCTTTTCATCTGCAACAGTTAAATACGTGTGGGTCAGTAACAAACAGTACAATGCCTCTGCTTCTTTTAAATATCCTGCTTGAGCTTAGCATCTAATACAAAAGAATAAAGTAACGCTGATTTTTGTGACGGGTTTTAGTGATTTGTTGTAAGGGGTTGATTAAAAAAAAAATAATTTATTCTGTTGGTTACTTAAAATGGGTGGAGGCTACTGTTGGGCCTTGCATCTTTATGTAGGTGATTTATAAATATATTTTATGAGTTCCCATGTGCCATTTCTGTACCTATGTATTTGAAATGTTCTCTGCTAGGATCTAGAACAGGCAAAGAACAGGAAGGTTAATGTGTTCTCAGCAGGAGCTGAAGATTCCTGCAGGATTCATGTGTGGAATAAGGCCTAAAGACAGAAAAGTATTGAATTTCTCTTAGTCATCCTCCTAAATTTGTCTATGATTAAAAAATATTGAATCCTTTCTTGTGGTAATTTAAGCAAGCAGATGTTTCCATAGTATTTTCTTTGCGTTTAATTGTACATGATCAGAGTTTTGCATGTTGGGGATCTTAAATACTAGTTGGGCAGGTTCTGGGTTTCAGTGAACACCTGACCCTCTTGCCCAGTCTTATTTCATCAACCTACCTTTAGAGAAAATGAAGTACAACCCTGTAAGGAGAACCCTTACTCAGCAGTTATATATTATTGGTGCTGATGGAGCCTTATTTGTGCTCTTTGTAGGGTTATATAAGGTAATGAGTGCTTTTTTTTTTTTTTATGGCTCAATATAAAGTCCAGTCTCTGAATGGGGCCCATGTGGGAGGGAGAGATGTGGGCTGGGAGGGCAGGCAGGGCTCCCACGGCTGCTGCAGCCAAACCCCTGGCACGGGGTGCACCAGGTCCAGAGACTGGTAAAGATCAGCAGCTGGATCCATCCAGGTAAAGGTGAGCAGCTGGAT
>VYZR01018225.1:6249-17333 GCA_013400675.1 Oxylabes madagascariensis | reverse complement strand
AAAAAAAAAAAAAGGGAAGATTTTGGCAAGGGGTTGGCTCAAAAGACCTGAATCTGTAAGTCAAAAAAAAGCCTCTGCTATTTTGACATTAATTTTGTTGTGGGATAGGCATAGAATTTCTGTAAATAAAGACTAGTGCCCAATTTTATTATCGGCTGTTTCTTTTAGACATCTGCATATTTTGCTTGACCATTTGAGTGAAAAGAAGTAACACACTTTCTACAAGTTTTTAAGGTGAATAGTGAAGAAAAAAAGGGAAGTTGGAAAATATAAGAGACCACAAATAACTCAATTGCCTTTCTGAAGGCTATTTAATAATAATAATAACGGACTGTTGCTAAATGAGCAAGTATATTTTCAGGAGGAAAACCGTAATTATTAGAACATATGCCTTCGTAAATCAGGTGGAAAGGATTAATCTGGTAAGGGGAATACCTATGCTCCAGTCTTTACATTATGCTAATGATCCCAACAAAAAAAGCACAGCTTAGAATAGGCAATTAAAAGAGCACAGGAAACCATCATCTACTTCAGTGAAAAATAAAAGCCAAAAATAGTTAAAAGCAAGAAGGACAACAATTTTTGTCAGTGAAATATTTTCATTTTTATCAGTGAAATAAATAAATACATCAGAAAGATTTAATTTTTTCTGCATTAGAGTGCTATGTACAGATAATGCACAACATAGGGTCAGGATTATTGGCAGTTCCAAATATATATATTGTTTTATAATAACCTTTTTTGGATGTGTAGAGCTGAGATATCTATTTAGTAAGTGTTCATTTGTAAAATGTAAAACTGACAGTTCACATCTCATTAAAATTGTGCAAATTAGGTATCCAAAACTCAGACTGGCATTTCAAAACTCTGGTTCAGATTTCTGTGGGTGCTACCAGAAAACTGTGCTTTTTATTTAATAATAGTTTCAGGTTTTATTGCTCTAAAAAGTGATTTCAACAATTTGTTTTACTCCCATTACAGCTTTTACATGGCATAGTGCATTGAATGTAAATATTTCTTGAACTACTTAGTGGTGCAAATGTAAATGTGAAAATATTTATTGCTGAAACAAAAGTACAATCTCTATTGCTTAATTATGATAATCTAGGGGAATTGTTCTTGCATAATTCCATATAAAGTAGTAAGAGAAAAAATAGCTAGCAGTTCTTTCCTATTGCTTGCCCTCAATAGGTCCAGGTAAGATTCTATAAACTTGTATTTTCATGTCAAATTTCTTGCTTAGGCTGTATTTTGGAAGAAGTATAGTACTTTAAAATATAATCACTATTGCTTGCGCTTGGAGAATCACAGATTTTAGTGTAATGGCATTTAAACTAGTCACTGAAATGGTAAAAATTTTTATTTACGTATTTGTGCTTTTAATTTTTTTTTTTTTACTTTAGGGTCATGAATCTGTTTTCTAGAAGCGAAAAAGTTTTGAACAGAACCTAAGTTATTTCTAGTCCTTCTGGCTGTGAAGATATCTTCTTAATATAAATAATTACTGATACTGTTTATAGAGTATGCAACCCTTGGGGCTGTGGAACTCATGTTTTGTGTAAATACGTATAGATTAGGCTTGCCTAATGTGAAATTTTGAAATGTGTGCATTTAATTTCAATTCCAGCTCTGGAACAACTAACTGGAGAAAATAAATTATTATGGCCTATAGAATTTGCGAGGTGTTTCATTAGGTTTACATGGCAGGAGGGCTGCCGGCTCTAAGGCTTCAAAGAACTTTCCGGGGAAAACAGCCACACTTTAGGAATAGCAAAAAATATGTACTGTGGTAATCCGTGGACCACTCACAGAGGACAACTAAATCCCTTGGAGAATGCACAACCCCTAGGCTGCCCNAGCAAATCACTCTGCACTTGAGAGTGCACCTAAGAGCTGATCACTTTGCACTTGAGAGTGCACAAAGAGCAAATCACTCTCTGCCTGAGAGTGCCTGTGCCCCTGTCGATCTAGGTGTCTTTTTAAAGACACTTCTAGCAAGGAAGGTTGCGGCACCTTAACCACCAGACCAGACTGTGACAATGTACCTTGGTTTTCCATGGTGCTCTGTTTGGTTTTGCCTAGTTGGATATCTTTGCTGTGGCTGGAGCACTCCTGAGAGTTCCTGAGAGTCAAAAAGAGACTGCTTTGGTGTCCAAATGACACCTGAGCTCCTGCCAGTCCCTGTTGTGGGGACAAAGACTTGTATCTCTCTTCTCCATCTGGCTGTGTTCTTCTGTGATGTTTGGATGAATTTACATCCTTTATACTTCTAACATGTTAGAGGTGGCTTAAGCAGGCAAAACAATTCACAAGTTACTGAGGGGAGGTGGAACTAAGACATACAAACCAGGTAAACTTCATTTCCTCAGGAGGGTCTGGAACACAAATCTTGAGGAGCAGCTGGGGCAGCTGGGATTCCTTAGCCTGGAGAAAAGGAGGCTGGGCAGGGACCCTATCACTCTCCAACTACCTGAAAGGTGGCTGCAGCAGGATAAGGGTTGGTCTCCTCTCCAAGGTAACAGAACAAGGGGAAAGGGCTTCAAGTTGCACCAGGAGAAATTTAAGTTGGACACCGGAAATTTTTTTTTCACCAGAAGCGTTGTTAAGTACCAAAACATCAGGGAAGTGGAGGAGTCACCATTCTCAGAGACATTTAAAAGACATGTAGATGCGACATTTAGGGACATGGTTTAGTGGTGGATTGGGCAGTGCTGGGTTAATAATGGTACTCAACGATCTTAGAGGACTTTTCCAACCTAAATGATTCTGTGATTTTAAAACCAGTTGAATCAAGTACTTTTTCAGTCCCAAACAGAAATTCTGAGTATGAGCTCCCAAAAGGAAACTAACACTCCATCTTCCCAGCTTAATCTCTGTCCTGATGCTATCTCACAGTCATTTCAAGCCAGGTTGAATCCTAGATGCTTAAGAGAGAGCTTTTTCTTGCCCCGGCTGCTTTCCTTGCCTTGGATATACAGACTTTTCTTTTGAGGTTTGTTCTCAGAACAGCCCATCACCACATTGCAGACTAAGAATGAGCTGATGATGGCTTTTTTTTTTTTGCTCTACAAGCTATTTTACTTTGTGTCAAAAATGTCTCATTTTATTTCAGTAGTTACTCTGGTGATGGAAGTGAGAGTCTGGATAAAGATGAGCCAGTCTTCAGTGCTCTTTATCTGACTGAACACTGAATTCACTGGCTGCTGATAACTGATGGTGCCCCTCTCCAAGTCCTCATTCCCTCCTCCAGAGTGGGCAAGTGGATTTTGGTGAATTTGATGCAAAATACAGCCCAAGTACAGCCTTTCTCCAAATCCTTGTGTGATGCATTTTATCCCTGTGATAGGTGTGCTGCTTCAATGTGACACCACCTGAGGACGATCTCAGGGAGAATTTAGTTACACAACAGCTCCATGCGTATGTGATTTGGATACCATTTGCATGTAAAACTACAGTACTGTACCATTGTTACACTTCTACCTCAAGACAACTAGCATGGATTCATTGCGCGAGATAAAAACAAGAGCTTTTTCAGTGAAGACAAATTCAGAGTTAAGTGACCTTTCACGTTTTGTTTGCCCAGAAAGTTTGTATCATTCCAGAACAGTTGTGTTTTCCACCTGATGTTCTGTCTGTGCTGGAGAAAAGACAAAGGTAATTCAACTTTGCTCTTGTTTTTGTTCCTTTTTTAAGCTAAATAAAAGAGCTAAGATCTGTTTTCTGGCCTTTGCTTTTGTTTCACTGACTGTCTTTTCACACGTGCTCTGTCATCCCATCTTTACTTCTTTCTTCCCTGCTCTCTGGATGCTCTCTGTTCCTGCAGTGGCAGTTCCTGCAGGGGGAGGGAGGCAGCCACAGCTCTCGCCCACGGCTCTGTCTGCAGCTCTGGGGGTGTGTGGGTGTCTCTGCTGCGGTGCAGGGGCAGTGGGAGCATTTTGGGTGGTGTCACAGAGCTGCAGGTGGGTTTCTTCTGCAAGCAGGGGCCTAGCCTAAAATCATGAGAGAAATGACATTTCTCTGAAAGGAAGCACAGTCACCATCTTTCAGTTGCACCATCTGATTTCAGTCGTATGGCTCGCAATGCAACTATAAATAACATTTACAATTTCTTTTGCTTCATTTTTATTTAAGAAACATATTTATTACATAAACCTTTCTTATTTTCTAGCAGTAATTCTACAGCTATGTTTGCCATAGCAGCTCCCCTGTTACATTACTGCAATTATAATAAATTATTGAAGCAGAAGCCTAAATATGTACCTAGCCTACTCTTTCAATTTTAATTCCAATTTAAATATTTTATATATTTTTCCTATAGATTCTTCATTGATGGCTAGTAATTGCACCAACACAGAAAATATAGTTTTGTTTTGAAAGATGCTTTTGGAAATTGTACCAGCATTGTTAATTATTCAAGGCAAAGAAACAAGTTAAGACTGTCTGTCTTCACCATGTCAACAGGATAAAAGAGAAACATTGTTTGTATCTAGATGGGTATATTAAGCACGGTCATAAATTTGGTAGAGCAAGGAGGGAAAAGTTAGAGGCATGCCTGAGACACATTATGAACATCTGCTCTTCAATGTGGAGATGAGTTTCTGCAGTTAGAGCTATTTTATTAACTGGTTTAATTTGAAGTAGGAATAGGAACAGAAAAATAATTGGTGCCAGCCATACTCTCAGTCCTACCCCCTACCTCTCCTAGTTTTCTGGTCAAACCATATTTCCACTTTCCTTTGATATACCTTGTTCTTTTCTGTAAGACACTGGACTCGATCATCCTGATGGGTCCCTTCCAACTCAGTAATTTTTAATGATAACATAAGTCATAATTTACTAATTGTATGGTGAAGGGCAATGATAATGATGTACCAGCAGATGATGTAAATCAAGTGAAGGGTTTTTTGCCTCAATATGGTAATGGTTTTCTTTTTTTCTTGTTGATCTTTTTTGTATTTTTTCACTTTAAGAACCTGCACCTGCTGAGTAATACATTTTGTTTGCAATTATCCAGCACAGAGGGTCCATTTCCATTGCAAGCTTCAGACAGGAAATGGTAGGTTTCTGCTTGCCTCTTTTCTCCAAGCTTCTATTGTTCTATTAGCAGCAAAGTCCCAGTAAGTTTGAAAAAGAAAAAATATCTTTTTTTAATTGCCTTGTATTAAAGTATAGAATTAAGCTTTCTATTAAAATAATTAAAACGTAATGAAGAACCCAATTTTTATGAAGACATGAATTCAGAAAGTTGCCACGGACTTTCTAGATGTAGCCTGATGAATAAAAGGAATAAATTAACTTAAATTCTGTTATCTATCACAGGAATAACGTATCTTAATAATATGAGTTTTCTCTTCAATTAGCTAATGTTTTGTGTATAAATTAATGTTGTCAAATAGCAAACATAAGAATTATAACACCTCTCTTCATAGAAAATTGGGCACAAGAGTGAGGCATGTACTGAAGAATGCATAGCTGTGAGAGATCATTATCTGACAACTAGTTTAATAACTATTTTAATAACTGATTACCTAATTGCACACATGAAACTACTTTTAGTTGAATTCTTTGCTGGTATCATGTCTCTTCATTTTACAAAGCTTTCTTTACAAAATGCTATGGAAATGATAGGATTCAATTCCCATTCCGAGAGTTGGAAATAGCTTTGCTGTTCGGTGAAACTTCAAAACTTTTCTTATTTCACAGGATAAAGCCACAATGTTTGGAAGATGAGAGAGAGGATATGAGATTGGAGTGCTCCAGTGAGAAACCTAGACTGCAAGAGAACCAGATTCCTGATGTGGGTCTTTTTAAGGGGACTTCAGTTTCTGTGGCTGTTACAAGCACAAGGCTATTCTCTTTCCTGTTGATCTGTCTCTATCTGTCTGCCTCTCTCACTCTCTCATTTTGATCAGAAATTCTGTCCTGGAGCAAAGAAACCTTTTTCAATGAAAGTTTCATCTGAACTTGCATGAAAACTTGCAATTTCAATACACTGGCATTTTTGGCAGAGTTGACTAGCTCTACCTATGATTACATATATATAAAATCAAGTATCCCCTGCAGTAAAGAGCTGAGTAATCACATAGTTGTTAGCTATGACTTTATTTTATTATATTTTGATGTATTACTTCTTAATAAATTGGAACTTATAAGTGATGTATTGCTTAATAAAACTCAAACCTGAATTCGACACATTTGAGGGAAACAGGCTATGGGTAATCCTCAAGCTAAAGCTACTTAAATTTATGCTGTACTGGATCTACCTCATTTTCACACAGAGTGTTATCCCCCCTGACTGAGTTGGTGAGTTAAAGAAGAAAAAATTCTGTGACAAAGGCAGGCAGCAATGCTGCGATGGCAGTGTAACTTCTGTTCCTTTTCCGTTAGTGCTTTGTATACAGTCATCCTTTAATGTTCAGTTCCAAAATTGGACAGCACATTTTCTGGGAGGATTTTCATGATCATCAATCATAAAGTTGACCTTAGCAACTGAAGGTGCCCAGTCGTTTGTTTATAGACAAGCTCACAGAGGGATTACAATGCTTAGCTGTGAAAGCTAAACCTCAGCTAGTGTGATATGTAAAATCCAAGATAAAGTAGTTAATATGACATTAAGGAAAGGCTTTGATGAAATCAAAGGGAAGTGTTTCACCTCATTTGGATACATACTTCTGTTGAAATGATGATGACAGAATCAAACTGTATCTTGCTCATTAATACTGTTATTTGTAATAAACCCTTTAATCCTGGGAAATAGCTTTTAAAATTATTTTGATGAAGGATGATATGAAAACTAAGCAGGTGCTGCTCTTTCTCTACATATTGAACATAATCTAGTTCAGAGGACGCTTAGGCCAATACTGCAGGAGGCTATTTTGAAAATTAGTTGCTCAGAGAATCAATCTGGCTGCAGTCTTACGCCGAAAAGATATTTAATACACTCCATTTTTATTTTAACCCTCCTCTTTGTCTTTTATTTTCCCACAAAATATCAGTCTTTAACGAGTAAAGGACATGGGGAAATTCCATACCAATATTATCTGCTTGAAGATATACTGTACAATACTTTTAAAAGTGTGTGCAAATGGAGGCAACATTTTGAAATAAACAGCTTTCCCTCTCACTGAACATTTCTTTCACCACTGCTGTGATTCCAGTGCAAAGATGGATTTGCAAGAGAGCTGTACCTTTATACAAATGAATTTTTTCAGTTCATCAAGAACAGAGATCACTGCGAAAATAAGTGAACACTTAAGCAGGTTTACATTTCAGTGTTCACAGATCCTAAAAGTCATCCCCAGGGCAATGACCTTTGCCTAATAATTGTATAGCTGTGCAGTTTGCTTAATCTTAAGTGCATCATAATAAATTGGAGCATATACTGCAACCATATGCATAATAAACATCAGCAGCAAAATAAATTTCTCACAGCTTTCCCTGAAGTACCATTCACCTTTTTTCCCTCAGACCCAAAAAAAGCACTTTCCCATCTCAACCAATCTTTCCAAACACAGAAGCTGTCAACAGAGATCTCTGGCTGCCAACTTTGCTGAAAGTTTCCTGGTGCCCCAGTTGCAATGGGTGATAGACCTCCACAGGCTTCCCAGGGAAATGTGATCATTTCTTGCCCAGCCTTGTGTTCTCAGCACCATCCAATTAACAGTGGACCCCGACCAGCAAGGGTATCCAGCAGTGAATATTATTGGGAACCCAACTGAGCACCTGCTGGTAAGGTTTCCCTGTTTCCCTCTGCACTCTAAATACTCTCATTGTTTATTCATAGAGTCAAAGATTAAAGCCAGAGAGGGCCACTGTGATCATCTAACCTCTAATCAGAAACTTTTTCAGTTTTTCAACCTTCTCCCTGACTTGCCAACATTAGATGTGGATGCAGAATGCAGTTCACAGTGACCCATTTAGAATTCCACCACACTGCAGTCCTTCTGGTATCCTGGTTTCTTGTTCAGTAGTATCTGCAGTGAGTTTTGCAGGACTAGTGCCTGCTCACCAGTCCAGTTTTGAGCTCTGCCCCGATACACTACCTCAGCTTTATCTCAGAGGAAAACTCAGCTGTTTGAGTGACATAGAGATCCTTGCACCAGAACTTAGAATCAATGAATTCCATTGACACTTGTGTAAATTGTTCAGACTTATATCTGAAAACTCACAAAGACTGGCATTGTGAGTTTTCAGACAGCCTTTATTCTCTCTCTCCTCCTTTCCTTTTTGGCTGTGTTTCTTTTTAATTTGTATTTGGGTTTGGAGTGGGTTTTTTTTGCAATAGAACAACGTCACTGTCAGTGTCAAAAGTGAAACGTAGTTCATAGCAGCCTAGGTTTTCATAGTGGTAAGTATCCACAGTAGCTCGAGACAAAGATTGAGGAGGAAACCTGTGAAGAATAATCAAATGGGTTCAAAATGAGCACTCTGCAGACCTCAGGATGGCAAAAAAAAATTTAATTTGGCTAATTGCTACTGGAACAATGCGCTTTTAACACACATCTGGTGCTTTTATGTGAACTGGTTTGTAACTGGATGATTCTGAAATGTATGGATGCATGTTACACTGCTATATTGTATGCTTAATTCTGGCAGGTCAAAGCCTGTCCTGCATGATTCCATATATCTATTTAGATAGATAGCAGTTACTGATATGAGTATGGCATCTTAAAAATAAGATACAGAATATTCTTCATACCTGACTTTTATTTGTGGGTCGAGGTATGTGAAGGATAGGACAGTCTTAACAGTTGACAGCAATCAAAGAAGTTCNGAGAAGCTGAGCCTGTTGAGGGGAAGGATAGTGTGGCTTGATGGGTATCAGGAGGCCAGTCAAGGTCAACCCACCACAATCAAAAAGGTGTTTTGAATGCAAAGAGAGCTACAAGAGCAAAGTCATGTTTGGTACCAAAATGGCAAAGCTGTTTTCTTCCACCAAAGCACACCAAATGAGCAGCTGTGCTGCTCTCTGCCAGGCTGCAGGTCCAGGTGGTGTAGCTTCAGGGGCACTACTCTGACTGACACAGCAATGCCACAGAAGTCAGGCCTTAGCAGGTGACATTTCTGCCAAACTCAAGGCTCTCCCTGGCTTCCTGAATCTCCTGGCAGAATTTTGCCTAGTGATTAGCATACATTACTGGGAATCATGTTACCTAGGGCCTTTTTTTCTAGCTAGGGCATTGCCTTGAAATGCCAATGGGTGGATGAGGTGACCTTTAGTGAGACATCCCAGGTTGTTCTGCCTCTTTGCTGTAAAATAGAAAAAAAAGTCAGTAGAGATGTAAAACATAATTCATTATTATTTGTAAAGCATTTGCTGATCTGTGGAATACAAGTGTTCTATTTTTGAATAATTCTTATCCTTGCCTTACATTAAAAGTATGTTATTTTTGCCGTTATAATAAAAATGGAGATAAAACAAATACTACAGCAAGGGATAGGGAAAAATAACTTGGTTCTTGCCCAATACTGCCCTGCAATTTCTATGCATCTACTAGAACAATGAGAAACCTTAAGAAGAAGAGGATACTACTTTTCTCTCTCTTGCCTTTCAAAAGATTTTTAAAGCTGTAATGTAAGAGGATGGTGTGTAATATCTTACCAAATCTTATCACAGAATTAAACACAAAAATGCTAATTGAAGCATATTAGCAATCTATGAGGCTTGAAATATGAGGCTCTCTTAGAATATTGAAGCATAATTTTCAGTTCAGTAATTATTTAGTACTATATGTTTTTTTTCTTTTTCAGTGTACCACAATGTATGGATATTTTATTTGGTGACTTGATAATTTCACCATGAATGTATATAATTTAAAATATTATTAAAAACAATATTAAAAACAAGGTCTGACCAGGAAGCAGATAAGCATTCTAGTGATGGCCTATTTTTGAGGCAAAGGTGTTTTTAAATCTTTTTTCACACAGAAATACTTTTATGCTTTTGATGGGCAGGTATTTGTGGTGTAACACAAAGTTGTTACCCTTCTGCCACCTAAGTTAGAGGCTGAATCCATCTGAGTTTGGGGCTGCTTCTTTCCCTCAGCAAGTCCTGAAGAATGACTTGTCAGCAAAAATGTTTTCTTCTGCCATGATTTATTCTAGTTAAAGTATTATTTCTTTTCTCTCTACAGAATTTGCATTGCTTGGTGTGTAGTGGATCTTTTTGTCATCCGCAGATGGATAACAAACAAATGAAGAAAGGTGCTGTGAATAGTACTTGCAGAATTAAGCATATGACTATCAAACACCTTTGATAAGCCACAAGGAGAACTTATAGGTGGTAAAGAAGTAAATCAAGAGATATATTTCCTAACTCTCCTTTCTTTTTCCTAGAACAATGAATAGAAAGATTAATGTATTAGCACCTGAACTATTCTGTAGATCAGACACAGCAAAAGCTTATTCTTACGTACTCATGGATAACCCGCATGCAGTGTACTGTGACTTTAGTGTGGAGAACTCAAGAAGAAGAATGTAGGATCTTGGACAAATGTTAGATTCTTCTTTTATATAAGATGGAAATTCACATGCTTTAAAAAAAAAATCTTTTGTAGTAAAATATGCAGATACCTGCTCATAAACTCGGCAAAACCCTCTAAGTGCCAAGCAGCATTGGTTTTAATTTAAAACCGGTATTATAACACCTGTAAAATAAGTCTGTAAAAGCCANTGAAAAGGGGCCTTTACAGACAGCCCATGGGAAGTCAGTGGTGGAACAGATAATCACCTGTGGCCTTTGGAAGACCCCATGCCAGAGCAGATGGATGTGCCCTAAGAGAAGCCACAGCCCATGGGGAGCCTGCACTGGAGTAGGCTCTTGGCAGGAGCTGCAGGCTGTGAAGAGGAGCTCATACACCAGCAGGTTTCCTGTCAGAATCTGTGGCCCATGGGGAGCCTGCACTGGGGCAATCCGTTCCTGAAGGACTGCACTCAATGGAAACCACACACACTGGAACAGTTCTTGAAGAGCTGCAGCCAGTGGGAAGGACCCATGTTGGAGACATGTTCATGAAGAACTGCCTCCTATGGGAAGGACCTCACACTGGAGCAAGGGAAGAGGGAAGGACCCCACACTGGAGCAA
>VYZR01018223.1:0-14352 GCA_013400675.1 Oxylabes madagascariensis | reverse complement strand
TTTTTTTTTTTTGCCGTGCATTTAAATCTTTTTTTTTCCACTCAGTGCTCAGTAACTATGAAAGCAGAAGGCACAATACCGCTTATTTTTCCATTTCCTCAGTTTCCTACAAACCAGTTCTAATTTGACCGAATAGCCGAGGCAAAGTGGGCGCTGCCCATCGCTGTCTTGGCACACCAGGGCCCGAGCGCTGACTCTAAACTTGAAGCTTTACTAGTTGCGAGGCATTTAAAATAAGAGTTAGGGTAGAAAAGTTCTTGCCAAGCTTCGACCCTGGGGAATACTGGGCAAAACGACAGCTCCTTTTATCCAGCTCCCAGGGTGGCTCTGGAAGTGGCTATTCTGACAGCCACCTCACTCCCCTCTCTGCTCCCCTCTAAAGGCAAGTGCACCTCCCTTTCCGTCCTGTGGGCACCACGGCGGGGGTTTCCCCCCTCGAGCGGACCCCAGCCGAATTTTTCCCAAGGATCAAATCCCGACGGGAGTGCACGGCGGGCCGGGGCTGAGCCCTGCGGCAGGCCGGTATCCGGGGCGCACCGGCTCTCTACGGCTCCGGGAGCAACCGCGGCGCCGGGGTCGGCACATTCAAATAAATAGGGGAAAAAAAAAAAAAAAAGGAAAAGAAAGAAACCAGGATTTTGTGGGGAAAAAAAAAAAAAAAATCCCCGCATGCCCGCCGTCACTGCCGGGGAATTGCTTTTCTGGGGGCCGCTTGCTCGCTCGCCCGGGGCCCGGGTTTCGGTGCGGCGGGGCCGGGGCCGCGCTGTGCGGGGCTACGCCGGGCTCCTGCTGCCGTGCCCACCGCCTCTCCCCTCTGCTCCTGCCCCCAGAGCTGCTGGAGGACCTGTCGGAGAGCCGGGAGTGCGTCAACTGCGGCTCCATCCAGACCCCGCTGTGGAGGAGGGACGGCACCGGAAACTACCTGTGCAACGCCTGTGGGCTCTACACCAAAATGAATGGCCTCAGCCGGCCCCTCATCAAGCCCCAAAAGAGAGTGGTGAGTCTGGAGGGAGGGGAGGAGCAGGGCAAGAGGAGCTTCGACCCAAGGAACCCCAGTCAGCTCTGGCCAGAGAGAAATTTGGGACAAGGACAGGGAGAACAATCAGTGTATCAGCCTGGTGATCGCCTTGGCTGCAAAACTGAAGTGGGGCTCCTGACCAGGTTTGCAGGCCAAACTGGTCACAATGAGGGGTGACAGGGCTGGCAGCCTTTTGGAAACTGCTTCGGACCCACTTCCAGGCTCTGAGCTGGCAGAATCTCTCTCTGCCCCCTTGTGAGCTGTATACCAGGCATGGGCCAGCCTCGATTTTCGAGCTGTGAGCCCCATCTATGAGGGGAATTCAGTGGCTTGGAAGAAATTTGTGCTGGTGATGTTGGACATTTCCAACAGAAAAAAAAAAATAACAAAAAACCAAAAACGAATCAAGGTTGGAAAATGTTTGTTCAGAGGGCTAGGAATTTCTCCAGACCTGCTTTGTTTGCTGAGAGCTCGATCCTTGGGAATGTAAGCAAGTTTTGTATATAATTCAAAGAAAACCAATTGTTTAAACAATGATAATGGCCTTTGTTTTGTTTTACTCCTAAGAAATGAGCGGCAATTTTTCTAAAAATATACTGCTAAAACTAGGGGGGGAAATAAATAGTACAAACCAGAACCCCTGTTTATAACTCAGGCTGGCACTGAATAGGCAAGGAGAAAATTTAACAAGTGGGAACTGCACATTANGTGTCAGCCCGTTTTTGTTTGGTTTTTTTTTTTTTTTTTTTTTTTTTTTTTTTTTTTTTTTTTTTTTTTTGAGGGAAGGGTGGGGGTGAGAAGACTACAGCAGAGTCAAACTACAGCCCAATTTCAGTCTGACACCTCAGCGAAATAACTCTGAAATAGCTCTGTGTAACAATCCCTACCGAGTACCCTGGTCATAACTATAAATCAACTGTGACTGTGTGTTCATACAGTTGGAAATATGTAGGTGAGAAGGGAAAATGTTTTGAAAACGCTAAACATGTTTGGATTGCCCCAAAGTTTCTGATAAAATTCCTGCATCAGAAAAGTTGTTTTAGCTTCAAAACATGTCAAAACTCTATGTCTGTTTAGATACGGGAATGAGCAAAAGCTATTGAAATAAAAGGTATGAAGGTTTAGACCAGGCTGCACAGGAAAGAGAAAGATTTAACAGAGTGAAACAGCTGACAGCATTTCACTTGCAGAGAAAGAAAATGAAGCGTATGCGTTATGACCAGCTTTCTTTTACTCAATGTGATCACGTAAGACACGTACTGAGTCGAGGGTGCAGTTTGAACGCTGTGTGCGTACATGTTTAATAACTAGGTCAAAACTTCTGTTTTCATGATACTTGCATTTTTAAGATTAAAAATTGTATTTGTGTACTTCAGCCTATATAGCACTTGGCTGGGTGGTTTGCCTTTTTTTTTTCCTGTGCAGTTAATAATGGATTACTGATTCAAGATTACAAAATTTGTATTTAATCTGGAGCTCTCTCTGAGCTGTGGTGTAAAATGACGGTTTACTGCTAAAGACACTCAAACAGACAATATTCGAGAAACTCAGTTATTACTCAGAATATTCTTCATCCTCAAAACATATTTATTGGTTTCCCCAGTGGCAGGCAGCCCTGTGGTATCAAAGGTGACCCAGTTATGTCTAACAACCCAGCAGTAAATGATTCAAGAGGAAGGGCATTGTACCCTTAAGTTAGTAATTTCAGTTATGGGTACTTTATAGTCAGAATAAGATTAATGCAATCCTCTAAAACTGACTTCTCCTTGTAAACTTGTTCAGCTGCCAGACACAGAGCTAGGCACAGATTTTTTTTTGTATTTTTTTGACAATGCGATACTTTGAAAAAGACTAGATTTATGATGTAGCTGGAATTCTTTGCTTGTGATGAACGTAAAAGAGATCAGTTGTTACAGGGACTTTTATAACCTATTCACCTTCATTTCACATGTTTATGAGGACTGCCTTCACTTATGATATACAGCCTGTGGCCATAAAGCTCTGGGTTATACGGTTATTTCTGATACAGAGTTGCTTCATCTTGGCTCCAAACTCCACGGAAGAGTGTCATAAATGGCTTGTTTGCAGTGGGAACCTTGTTGTCACCCACCAGCTTTTCTGCTGGCCGAGGGAGGCTCTGCTCTGTACAACACGCTCCCAAGGCACGTTGTTTTTTGTATGAAGATGAAACGGGTGATGATAAAAAGAGCTTTTTATGAAAGTAGTGCTGTTGTGCGTGTTACGCCTGGGATGCCCAGGAAAGTTTTCCCCAGATGTGGTGGCACCGAGGGCAAGTGATTAAAGTGGCTGATGTTTCCGATGAGTCAGGAGTATCAGTGGCAGGATCAGAGCTGCCTTTTCACCCACCATACAGGGGAGAGGGCATTGAACTGTCCGGAGAGGTGGCACGGGAGTGATGTGCCGTCTCTTCAGCTCAATGGACCTGTAGTGGAGAGAAAAAGAACCATGTCCTGGTGGTCTGAATGGACTTCTCCTGGTCTCCAGCTCCCAAATGAGAATTTTGACTCACTCTCTCTGTTGTGACTGCCCAAGGTTGAAAGACATTCGGTACTTCCTCACACCATCTTTCCACTCTCTGATATGAGGATAATTCTGTTCTAATTCTGGGCTGTTGCTGACAGATACTATTAAAAAACGCTCCTACCATCCCCACCATGTGTTAAAGGACTTTTTATGAACCATAAAGACATAAATCATTCTCTCCTGCCCGCCTGTTTATACTGGTGTTTGCCTGTGCTTGTCTCCAGCCTTCCTCACGGCGGATGGGCTTGTCCTGTGCCAACTGCCACACCACGACCACCACCCTGTGGCGCAGGAACGCCGAGGGAGAGCCCGTCTGCAATGCCTGCGGCCTCTACATGAAGCTCCATGGCGTAAGTGGCTGCTTCACCAAGGGAGATCCCCTGCCAGCTCTGATGCTGCTTTGGTGAAGGGGTGGTCCTCAAAAAAACGATGAGCAAAACACATAGAACAATGGAAAAATGTGTGACATTAAAAAATGATTGTACCACTTGAGCTCATTATGCTTTTGACTAGTTATGTGTTTGCCACTGTAGCTCTCTCAACAGATTTGAATAAAGACACCACCTCTGGATGAGCAGCAGTGGTGTTTTTGCTACTCAGATTTAAACCAACTTTTTAGCGGGGGAAAAAATCCTTAGACCTTTAATGAGACAGTTTTTCATGGACAGACATAGCTATGCCAGCAAAACTTCGAGTGTACTTCAAGCCACAGCTATGCCAGAAAAACTTCAAATGCAATTTCAGCCTTTGTTGGGCAGTAATAGAGTAAAAAAAACCCTCTGTCCTGAATGTGATGGAGCGTGTTTTGGGTGAGACTCCTGTGGATTGTGTTACAGTCAAGCATAAATGTTTGAAGACCAAAGGCATTAAGAATGATTGCAACGTGATCTAGCCTTCAATAAAATGTAAATTATGTCACAGGTTTAAATATTATAACTATAGAAAACACATGAATTGCCTTTCCTCAAACTGGTGTTAAAATATATTTTAAGCCAGTGTTTTTGTAGCATAATTATTATTGTGATGAACACAAAGATGATTTTTGAGGACATTTAAATATAAATTTTTCCCTATAAATATAAATTTAGATATCATAAAGCTGTATTATGGGCAGAATTACTTATAGAAACAAATACTAAGTCAATTCTTCTACTCTAAAGCTTCTGTCCTAAGACATTTCCTCATGATGATCTGGTTTGCATAGCTGGTCCACAGGATGAGGATGATTTTTTTTCTCATATACATTCTTTCTTTCCAGAATCAGGCACTGGAGATAATTCCTAACTGACTGGAATAATAAATCAAGGATCAGATATACCCCATCCAATTTAATTTCTTATGGCTTACTGCCAAATGATGCTGGTTTTGCCTAATTCTGTGCTGTTTTCCTGTGGATTGATTGAGGGGTTGAAAAAACTATCAAGTTTGCATAGAGAAAAAAAAGTTTCCCTACTTTCTTAATTCAGCTACAACTCCTCTTGAATCAAACTATTGCTTTGCCCAAATAAAATACAAACATTTTTTAGAGATAGTTCTGTGACACAGAAAAAATTGACTTGCTATACAGACATTTGCAATATCACATCTGGTCTTGTCATGTATTTTGATTTTTTGATATTAGAGTACATATGCAACTCTGATTAGTGTGGAAATTTAATTTTTTCAGGTTCCTCGGCCTCTTGCTATGAAAAAAGAAGGAATTCAGACGAGGAAGCGAAAACCTAAGAATATAAATAAATCAAAGGCATGCTCTGGTAAATATAAAATATAAGAAAGTGTAGCTGCAATAGTTTGTAGTTATTTTGTGTTTGTTTTTTTTTTTCTTTCTCTGTCTGGAAAATATTTATTTTTAATAGCAATTCCCAATCTTTCAGGTAACAGTACTACTGCAGTTCCTATGACTCCGACATCCACGTCGTCTACTAACTCAGACGACTGTAGCAAAACTGCTTCTCCCGGCGCACAGACTGCAGCCTCCGGGGTAAGTGTCTGCATCTGCAAGCAGGCTGATCACTGGGCAGTGTTATCACAGCTTTTATCTTATCTAGCAGAACAATAATCTAAACAAACTTTCCAGTTTTGTTAGCTGATACTAGAACAAGATTTTCAGAGGATATTACATATAGCTGTAAACAGAACGACAAGCTGAAGTACTTTGCAAACCTTCTTGATTAAGATCTATATAATTTTTATGATTGTTAGCCACAGCTTAACCGCAGACATTTTGTTTTTAAATATTCAGGTTCTTTCATTTCAAAGGTTTTCTTTTGGACAGAAGACAATAAAAGACGCCCAACTGATCCTTTCAAGAAACAATGCTATATGTGTGTATATATATATATACATATACACGTTTTTATGCACTATCCCAATGGGTAAAACCCAGAAAAACATTATCCTGTTGTACGAAGTAAATCATAAAGGCTTTTGTTTTAAACTAAAATATGCAATTAAACCCTGATCCAAACCCAGCTGAAACCAGGCTGGAGCACCCTGCTGATTGCATTGCATGGGGGTTCAGCCCTCTGCCCACAGAGGGTTCTTCAGGGGCCGGATGCTCAGCATCTGGCAGCACCAAGCTCCAGAGGAGCACCCAGGAGTGCTGATCATCCCCTGCTTTAGTTTTGATCCTTATTTTACAACATGTACTCCAACCATCTCAAACTTCCTTTCTTCACTCAGCATGTATGATAAATACTACTGCTAAAGTTGTGAGGCTTAATGTAGATTAATTTCTAACCCCTTGGCTTTACCTATCCCTATCCACACTCACTTCTCATCCTTCTGTATCCCTTAATCTGCCGCATCATTTCTGTGAGAAACTTTCCTAATGTGGCTTTCTTTAGTCCTTTATTAATGAAAAGAAGACATTGTTTATAATAGCTATTTTTCAGTGTGTCTTGATGTTCCCAACATCCAAATTCCTTCCAATAGTTTAATTTCTGATGTACAAAGTTTCATTGTACAAGGGGAGGAAAAACCCATTTTTTAGCAAATGCGATTGTTTGTGGACTGACAGGGCCACCCAATTTCAGAGGCACTGGGTTTTGGGTTTGGATCCTGTGAGACTAGGATATTACTAAAAGGGCTTGTCTTTGACATGAGAAAACCCTGTCAATTCAGTAAAATAAACAGATCACATCAAAAAAAGAGAAACACTAACTGAAAAGTGAACCATTGCAGTTTCAGACTTCCCCAGTGAACTACTATGCACTGTTTTAGGCTCTCCCTATATTTGCAAAGGAAAAAATGTAGCCAAATTTTCCTTAAATTTTCCTTGCTTTACCTTAAGCATTGCTTATGATCCTGAGCAATGTGTTGAGATTTATGTAATGGATGGAAATGGAAGCACAATCCCAGCAGAGACTGAGGCAGCACAGCCATGTGCTGTTCAGGGAAGGAGAGGCCATGTAGATGAGATCTCATTTCCACTATGCTGCTGCCTTCTTGGCTGGCTAAAACCTGACTTCCTTTCTGTAGTATTTCTCCCTAGAAGGGCACATCAAACATGTTATTAATAATCTTTATGTTATAATTTTAGTAGTACCACTTTTAATATGGTTTTGCCAGATGGAGTTGTGTGGGTACCAGAGGAGAGTGGTGTAGGGGCTTGTTATGGGATAAAAGACTCCTTGAGAGCTGTTAGCAACTAAGAGCAACTCCCAGGAGGGACCCTGAGGTTGCTCTTAGTTACATGATGGCATCCCCAGTGGCAGGACTTCAGTTCTCCCTGATTTTTCCATAGTAGATCAGACTGGGAGAGGACACCTGCACAACAGCTGGGAAAATCTGTCCCCTCATATCCAGCAGGCAGCATGGTAACATCTGCATAGCCTTTTCCTCACCATGATTTGATCAGATCTGCCTTGCATATGCAAAACCCTTGCAAATGCCCCCTCGTGAAAAATTTCAATGAAAGGAAGTGATGGAGAGGGGTTGTGACATGCGCTGAAGAGAGGAAGTTGCAGCAACAACCAGACGTATGGGCATCCCTCTGACTCCATCCCAAATTATGTGAAGGCAACTGATCTCCCACCCCTGTGCCCCAGTCCCAGATGTATGTAAACGAAAAGAGGATTTGCAGAGGAGCAGTTGTCAGGATATGTCACGGGCATGGTCACATCCTTCACTCAGGCTCCTGGCTTTGCCTACACATCTGTAACTCAAAGGGATGGGGACTCAGGAGACTGGAAGTTTAAAGTAGAAAGTGGTGGCGGTTAAGACTGGCTCCCATTGTCCCAGACATAATTTGGGAACATGATCAGTAGCTGCAAAGGATGCAGAATAATTTCTAAAGAGTCTAAATCCTATGGAAGGGACTGAGCACTCATAAAGCCCATTTAAGCTGTTGTGAGTGAAGGGATGTCAGCATTTTAGAGCAAGGCAGCATGTAACCTGATCACAGGCTGAAGCAAAGATGCTCTACTAGACTTTTGTTTTCCTTGATTATTTTTTCTTTTTCCTTTTGAGTTGATCTATTGATGGATCAAAGGTTTTTAATTATTTCTAGAATAGGCATTAGCTTTGCACAAGGAGAATAAACTTCTCCAGTTCATATCAGGAGGGAAAATAAAAACCCCAGACGGATGAATCCAGGTTTTATAATCTTTGGTGACTTTAACAAGACCGGTGTTGATTCCTGACAGTGGTGCTGGTGATGTTGCCGAAAAACAGGCACCTGCTTGAATAGCAAACCTGGCTTGTTCCCTGTGCGTTACACAGTGGGCATGGCAACTTGTTTTTGTTTTCCTCTGTTTTTGCTTCTTTAGCCTTTATTCTGTGAAGAGGGGGAAAATGCCAAATTGACATTAGGCAGAGAAATCTAATGACGTTTTAGAAACTGTTGTGTGAAATTCACAGCAATGTTGTTGCTAAATGAAACAGAGAAAACAAATTCCTCTACTGGTACAAAAGCAATTTATTATGCCTTTTGTGGGAGGCTGCCAAAAAAGTTTCCAGTTATGTAGAAATCTAATGGAAATGAAATTCAGCAGAATTCGTTTGTGTCAGTAACATTCACTTTTTGCCCTACCTTTCTTTATCTCTTTAAAGTAAAATAAAGAAGGGAGGGCAGAAAAAGAGAAGGGCAGCAATTACTCTTGGCAATGTCTTTGAGACTATCCATTTCATGAAGGGAATCTTATATGATGCCAATTCTGAGACAAATTAGCAAGAACCTAAAATGTTGATTTTACGTTCTAGCTGAAGTTTAAACATTTAAGAGATACGAATAATGAATTGCTGTGGGGGCAAAGTTGATTTCAAACATCCCAAAATGTAGAAGTGTTTGGATCGGAGATATTTCGTTGTCCCATAGTAAAGGGGCTATTTGCCAAATTCACATCTGGATCTAGGATTTAGGCTTATTTCTGTTTTCCTAAGAAGTATAAGTACTGGGTGTCCTGTGTTACTAATATGGAAAGGGTCCAGCTGCATGATATATGAAGTTGCCTTATGTCCCCATAAAAAGAAAATTTGAAGGTTTCAGACAGCCTGCATCTGCATCTATACCTGCTCTCCCTTTGATGCTGCTGAAGCTGTATGGGGAAAAGCTCCACCAAATAAATTGCTAAACGCAGGACATGGTCTGCATTGCAAACCCATCCGTTTCCATGCAGGGGCTCCAACAAGTGTGATAACCAGAAGGATTTTATTCCCTTATTAGGATAAAGGAAGTATGAAACCTGCTGTAAAATTTGCTTTTTATGACAGGACATGAAGGCTCCTTGAGGCACAGCTGATGTCAGAAAAAGCTCAGCAGCATCAGGGGAACTCTTCTTTCGGAAGACTCTCCTGTGTCTTTTGCCTCCAGTTAGGAGTTTTCTCAGAAGGACCATAATCTCACACCACAGAAAAACTTAGGAGGTAAAACTAGTGCTTACTTCTCTTGGAGGTTTACCTTGAGAAGTGGTTCAGGACTGGGTCTTCAGTTTTTTAGGATGGGAAATTAGAGAGCTGACTGAGATGACCTTGGCATGTGGAGAGCTCACAGGAAAATGCAATTTTAACTGTCTCCCAAACGCTGGACAAATGGGGCTAGATTAGATGAATGGCTTCTCCTGCATTTGCTTTCTTTTTTTTCTGTCAGAAGAAGATTCGTGAGCTGGTTAGAGGTGGTGTTGTTTGCTCTTGTTTAGGCAGTAAATTGGTAGGACATTCATGCTGGCTATGGGGAAATCAGCCTCCATAGAGTATGTCCCAGAGTCTGGATGAACTGGAGATTCAACTTCTTAAAACAATATGCTAACCATATTGGGTTTTGGGAAGTTGAATGTCCAGGGGTCCTTCAGATTATCTGATGATAATATTCCAGTTGTATGGAATAATTTTGTAGGCATTGGGACAGAGTTTCCATGAGAAAGGCTCTCCAGCATGGTTGGTAGGACTTACACCTGGAAAATGGGAACACGGTGCCTCAGTCCTGGTATGAGTAAATATTTATCTAAACCAGATGGAATAAGATCAACAGAGGAGGCATGAGGAACGTGGCAACCTAAAATACCAAAAAGTGTGGCAGACAGGGCAGTATGCTGGGAGATCTGATACTCTAGACTCTAGTTTAAGTCTTTCTTGGTCTCCTACCTCTTCTGCATCAGTCCTCACTCCTGGACAAAATGGGATGCTACTTTCTTCTCCCCACTTAGTTTCATACTCTGAGTCTTTTTTTGTTTACATTGAATCATTTTCTTTGCTCTGTGTATACATATCCAAAAGAGAGCATTTCATTTTTATATCAAACAGAAGGAAGCAATCCAGCTTTTTTGTTTCAGTGGGGAAAAGCAAAGAAAAAGTATTTTTGTTTCTATCCCAAAATTCTACATGCATATGGATGCATACCTTTTGCTTGGTTTTGTTTTATTGCCAAAGCAATAAAGCCAGTTATTCATACAGCCCTTGACAGCAGTGGGTCATCAGTTTTCCAAGCCATGCTGGAAGTTGCCTCCCTTAGGAAATTACTGAAGTATTAACCACAGATTTATGTTGCTATAATACAAAGGAGAGATTAGAAGACATGTAAACTTACACGTCTGCAGTATAAACAAAAGGATCAATTGGACTAGCAAGAAATGACAACTTGGTGTACTAAGAGGGTCATTACATCAGTAAAAAAAGCCATTATTTTGCAGTGCCAAGACTTGCTCTTCAGATTCCAGGGAGTGACAGTGTTGGGAAAACGTGCACTTTGTGGGGATAGAAGCTGTTGCAGGGAGGCTGAGGCTGAGGCTGGAAAATTGACGACTTCATCAGTTTGAGACAACACTTCATGTGTGAAAGAATTCTTTGCAACTGTATTTTAACTGACTGTAGATATCATTTATGTGTTGCGAAAGTAAAGTAGGCTGAGGAGGAAGAGAGTCTCAGCTGAGACTCAGCTTATTGCTGACTTAGTGTAATGTCCAAAATTCATGGAGCATTTTGAACATGCTAAGTGGATAGAGCAAAGGTCTATCTGATAGACCAAAGGTCTAGACCAAGGGCCTCTGCCACCCCCTCCAGCTGTCCTTGCCCGGCACATTTCCGTCTTGGCTGCAGAGGTGTGGGGGAAGGCCAGAGGGGAGAGTGTCCATCCCCTCTCCCTGCTCTCTGTGGTGGGCAGACAGTGCAGGAAGGAGTGGGTGGAAGAAAGCAGGAGTCTTTCAGCCAGAGCTGCTGCTGCTGTTCCCTGAGAGCTGGCCAGTGCAGCTTGAGCAGCCTGGTTTTGGTCTGGAGCAGCTTAATAGGGGTACATTCACCTCTAAGGTGCTGATGGCAGGTTTGGGTACAATCTAGTTGTCTGTGGCTCTGTACATGGCAGGGAGGTCCTCTACAGAAGGGCCACCTCTGATGCAGACAACCTGCCTGAGGGCTGACTCATGACCATTCCCTCCTGGTTTGGGTAAAAAGAAGAACCTTTGCAGACACAAACACAGCCTCCCTGTTTGTTTGGGAGACAGGCTCTTCCCAGTGGCCTTCATTCATTTTTCCTCTGGAAGCTGACCTTCAGTTGATTATCTATGCTATTATCAGACTTCACCAGTAAAACTAAAGGCATTAGCTTTTTTTAGATAGAGCCAGTAGGTGTGAATTAGACCTCATTGACTTCATCAGCATTGTTCAGCTTATTTATTTCAGCTGAAAAAAGTCCTCTAATAACTAAGTGCAACTTCTGTCATCTTTCATTCCTTAAAGCTGGAAAAATAAGAGCAAAGGTAGGGAGGCTCAGGAACAGAACTGTGATTCTGTCACGTCCTTTTCATGAGCTAAAGTTTGTTTTCCATGTCTCACTTTGGGAGCTGCCCAAGCTGCCAGAATTTGTCATGACATTACCGGGGTGGGGTTTCCAGGCCCGGCAGTCCTGCCCAGGTCCTGCCCGTCCTGGTTCAACAGAGCCGGAATCCAGCCTTGGACAGGCAGGGATGGGCAGTCTTCAAACAGGACATGCCTCCATGTCCTCCCTTCTGGGGTGCCCAAGGGAGGGGTACCTGATAACCCCATATGGAAACTGTGGGTCCCTGCACCCCACCTTTGTAGGGCTGAATCAGGAAAAGGTGAATTACACTTTCCAAGCCCGGAAAAAACAAGTACTGATAAGATATTTGCCTACCAGAACAGCAGTGGCAAATATGGGCAAATAGGAACCTTTCAAAGCAGCTACTAGTATTTTTAGCTCAGGTTGAGCAAACACTGCTCAACAGTAATTTAAGCCCTTCTTCCACTGTGGGGAGATTGAAGCTGTTAAAAATTATGTCTTTTGTGCTGACAGAAATCACTTTGAGATATTAGAAATAAAAGGAAGGCTTTGAAAAGCTAGGCTGATGCAAGATCAGGACTGTACAGGTTAGCATGGAACCCGCCTCACTGAATTCTCTCCATGCACAGTCACAGGGAAAGACGATACAGAGATTTGTTGTCACTGATTGGCAACTGTATGTTCAAGGGACCAATAAAATTTATTTCTTAGGTTTAGAGCTGTTTCAGCTGGTTTTGGGGAACAGATAGGTTTTTTTTTTTCCTTCCTTCTCTGCACTTCTGGGTAGTGACTAGTGGAGTGGGATCACGGTTGATGACTGGGTGGAAGAATAGTTGCGGTCAATCATTTTAATAAGAGTTGTAGAAAATACTTGAGCCCAGGTTATTCAGACAAAAGTGACTGCTAGCAGTGAGTATCTCTTTCAGAAGGTGAGATTTTCCCTGGGTTAAGCACAGCAGTGCAAGCCCTGCATCACACCATTTGGAAATTACCTTTGAATAAATGAAGCCTTGCTTTTCCTGTGTCAGGACTGCTAGCTTGGCACAGCTCCAGAAGAGCCAAGAGCTCTACTCTTGTAAAATGATTAAATATGTATACTTTGTACTTAAACAGCAGGCAGGAAGCTTCTGCAGTCACAGTTTAGGATAGCCTTTTTCTTTTTTTTTTTTAAGGAATTTCATCCAAAGACTATCCATTAACAAGTAAATTAAGGTTTTAAAGTTGACATATCCAAGAGTTAATTTTGCATGAAGTCAGCTCTTAAACATTTCCTTTATCAGGAGAAAATGTTGCCCCTTCTCTGTCTGGCACTGTGAATTTTTCCTCTTTAGCGGATCTGCACAGCCTCATGGAAAAAATGATTGTTCTTTTGTCTTTTTAACTCGCCATTTCTCTGTTAAAATTAATGGACAGGTTCCAGTGTGGTTCAGAGGTTCATCCCCATGCCTACCAGGGCTCCCCTGCATGTTGTCATGTGCAGGCAGCAGAACAAAAATGCTCCTGCTTCAAAGGCATAGTGCTTCTCCACTGGAGATTAAAAGAGCATCTCTTTTAGTGGCCAGTCCTACAGGGATAAAGTGGTTTTGGCTGGCGTTTTGAAGGGTCAGGAATAATTTTAAGCATTTCAAGGGCTGAAGAGCCCAAAGAAAACTCTTTCCAGGAGGTGTACCATATCTGATCCTGGAGAATTGGGATGTATCGGGCTTCTCCCATGGGGAGGAAAAACTAGAGCTGCCACCACTCTCAGATGACATTTTTGGTGTTGGCACCTGTGTCTCTTCAGTAGGGGGCAGTGGGACACACGCACATTTCCTTCTTCATCATGAGCTACTTTCCAAGTTTTCTGCACATCACATGGTTTCGTTTCCACCTTCCAACACAGACATCACTCCCAGGCAGCAGGACTGGGCAACTGGGCTCGTGCTGAGACATTTCTTTTGTTTCAGGATTTCAAGGCACAGGGGCAAGCAGAGGGCAAACCCTGTTTTTGAACAGAAATCCTGTGATGACGGCTGTGCTTTGGGCCCGCTGTGCTGTCACTCACACCCCAGTGTGTGCAAAGCTCACCTGCTCAATGAATCTCCCTCTGCTCTCCCCTCCCTGCAGGCAGGCTCGTCGGTGATGTCTGGCCCAGGAGAGAGCACCAGTCCCGAAAGCAGCAACCTTAAGTATTCAGGTCAAGACGGGCTGTACACAGGAGTCAGCCTGACCTCCACGGCCGAAGTGACAGCATCTGTGAGACAGGATCCCTGGTGTGCCCTGGCTCTGGCGTGACCTGGTGTGAGGGAAGCTGGATCCTGGCAGCCCCCAGACATCTGCGCACGGTTTCCTCTGCGGAGCGGTCGCAGCGGCAGCGAGAGGGCTGGCAAAGACCATTCCTCTGAAACAGTTTTTGAGCCTTGGTGGCAGAGGTGTTTTTCTACTTCCGAAAGAGGCTTTGCCAAAGCATCCAGTTCTTCATCTATGCAAGAAAAATGTAGGGAAGCAAATGACCACCGGGGATAGCTAATGCAGCCTTACACTCTCAAAGAAAACCCTTCAAAAACCCAAAAAAAAAAAA
>VYZR01018203.1:71314-81339 GCA_013400675.1 Oxylabes madagascariensis | reverse complement strand
CATTATCAATAATTTCATTCAACTTGTAATCATACTTTGACTGATCACTGCTGAAAATTTTGATTCAGCCAACCACTTGATTAATACACCCTAATGTATAAACAATAAACGTCCAACACTAATGGCCTGCCCTTACTTGCTTACCCCTAAAGAGGATGGAAATATGCTGAAACGTGTCAGATCTGCTCCCCCATATTTAAGTCTCATCACAAAAAATGCACAACATACGAGGACTTAGCAGCGATATCTTTTAGAAAACATTAAAAAAAACCCAAACATGGGAAAAGTGGCATTTAATAATGAAGCTGCTGGGTGCACCTGTGTACAGTCTGTCTGTGTGTGTATCTGTGGACAGTGAACACTACCCTTGGGCTTTATGCCTCAAAGAGTGTGGGAGGACCCTCTGAGGGAAGGAGCTCAGGTTTTTTCCCAAGTAGAATCTTGGCAGATGCCAAACTTGTAAGGAGTGATTTGCAGCGTTTGGGGGTGGATTTATTTTTCTCCTCACTTCATCACTTTTTAAATACCAAGAACAATTTTATTTTAATCCTCTACTGTTAACAGCTTCCTACTGTAACCCATTGAATTANGTCAGATCTCCTGGAACCATCATGACAGTTCCATCCTCAGGACAATCATTTACTGTAGTGCTAGAAAAAGAGAAAGGGGGAAAAGAAAAAGAGGAGAAAGGGAAACTGAAACTAAAAGAAGGGAAAAGATAGTTGCCAAGGCCTGCTTTGCATCTTATATTTTCACATGATTTCTTGCCCCTTGCCCAGGCTGTGTCACCCTGACCAACAATGGAGACAAGGCCATTGGAGTAGGTAGGATACACCACCATGCTATTGTGCATTTGTCAATGTAAATTAATGGTTTTGACCCTCCAACTTTAAGTTGAAAATCTGCCATGGTTCTTCAAGGCAACAATTCTAGCATTTCCATGCTTGAAGACTAACCTAGACTAATATTTCTGTAGTTCAGGAAGACGCTAATTCTTCTTATGATGAGAAATCAGACTGATAAGCACCACTCCAGAAATGGCTAAATAAATCTCATGGAAACCTTTTCTGGAAGGATAACCCTTCCTCAGATGCATCTACTTGCTCAAAGCCAATGCTGCTCTTGTTCTCACTAGACAACACTTTAAGTACTCATGAGGAGTGCACATTGTGGTGCTGTCCTTATGGGTTGCTTAACCACAGCCACTCGTGCTTAACCACAGCACTCTGAGTGACACAGTTTCCTCGAGGTGTGTTGAGTGAGCCACACTACAAAATAAATCCCAGTTTGATTCTTTAGCTTGTAACAGATAGTCTAAACTGGGCACTTTTTATCTCAACTATTCTAGCAGGAGTTCTCAAACAACATAGCTTTACATAGAAAAGGGTTCTCAAAAATCCGAACTGTATTCCATACGTGAAATGTAGGAGAAAGAGCAAATGCTGATAACTCTGGTCTGGTCTTCCACTGCCAGGTTTTTCCCAATCTGGGAGCCCTCCAAAGGGAGGGGAAAAGGCAGCCATGGTAGTAGGGGAGTGGATCCTGCTCTGTCTAGTGGGCAGAGGACTTCCACTGTCCCTGTCCTGCTGCATTTCACAGGTCTCCAGCACTAAGTGCAGTAAATGCAGTAATATTACACGTTTACAAAATTCCACTCTGGATTTCTTTTCTGCTTGTCTGGCTCCTGCTTTTCCAGCAGAGGGCAGTGGCATATTTCTAGTTATAAAGCTGTTAAAACCCAGTAAAAAATGCAGAAAGATTCCTCCATATGTGCACCCGCGCAGAAATAAGTAGGAGAGTTCATACCAGGTTTGTCTATTATTTAGCAATCGGTTACATCACCGGATAAAGCAAACACTCTGCACTCAGGGAAGTGAGGGGAGAGAGCTGTCTGCCTGCATTTGGGCATATTTAGTGGAAAGAGCAATGCAGAGTCTCTCTGTATTCTCTCTCACTGGTTGTTACATTTTCTCCTTTCTTGCTCTGAGGGGATGCAATGGAATTAGTAACTGCTACACTTCTGTCAGCTGAGCAAACAGAACCAGCTCACCATTTCAGGCTTGTACACTGGCTTATTCCAATACTGGGCAAATGATTTGATCTGCTGGGATGTTGGCCTGTAACTCAGAAATTCACTGTATGCATAATGGTCCAGGGAGAAAAAATCCCCAGCAGCTCTCTGTTGACAGTGGCACGCAGATCCATACCTCCCTACCACATTTTCCATCAAGGGCATAGGAACAGATCTGCTGTCAGCTGGATCCTCGGTTCACATACTCCTTCCCCATGGCATTTATTACCCAGTCAGCTCAAGAAAGGTGCACAACTGCTGAGATAGAGACCCAGCTGTTCAGCTGCCCCATGGCCATTCCATCACAGGGCAGGACTGACCAGAAAGCTGCTCCATTGGAAAATGGCACCCTGTCAAAATTAAAATGTCTCATCTGCAATTCTGGCTTGTCCCTGGACTCTCACTGGCATGTCCCTCTGAATGCACACTGTACCAGCACTAAGCTAAGGGGAGATGGAGCTGGGAAGGACATGGCCTGCTCTAGCCTCGCTTACTTTTTGGAGTATGGCTGCTGTGGCTGTGGGAAGAAGGAGCAGTGGGAAGGGAGCCCCACAAAGGGTCAGGACTTGGTGTACAGAGCAGAGCAGAAGATTAGTATGACAGATGTCATGACACCATCACTTCTGCAAAGACTTGTGGTGTTGGTGTAGCACAAGTTCAGAGTCAGAGCACGGCTGTGTTACTGCGCATCATCTTTTGGTGTCCTTACATGAGCACAGCTCTAAACAAGGCAGCAGCCAGCATGAGCTCCCCAAAATTTCTCTGTCCACCCTACAATTAATGCTCGCTTCCCAGGAATGCAGACATGCCAGTATGCCTCTCAGTCTAGCTGCAAACATCTCCTTACTCAGATACCATCATTTTCTAGAATTAACCAAGGTACAAAGCAATCTGGGGATTATGCAGCACTTCCAGGGTCACAGAATCGCAAAGGACTGTATAGGACAGTGGGGATGCTCCAAAAAGGAGGGCAAGCATGGAAAAATAGCATTAGTAAAGCTTTACAGGGGTGCAGAGTAACAGGGGCTGCGATACTGTGGTTTTCTGTGCAGAGTGCAACAAAAAGAGCTCTCAGAGAAGTTCTGTGTTTGCACAGGCCCAGGCTGAGCTCTGCTGGAAGGACAGATCAAGGGGATGGAGCTCCAGCAGCCTTGCTGAACTTCAGTCCATGGGTATCTTCTTCACCCTTTCTTTAGTGTAGCCTAGAGATGGTGGCAACTGTGGAGCAAGATTTGAAGCAGTTCAGCTAATACTTCTTGCATGTTAGCAGGATATATTCAGGCAGACTGGGGCTTAAAATTGCTATCCAAAGCAGCCCCTACCCCTTGCAATGGTTAGGTGGCACCTTTTACCAGAGATGGGAAGCTTATATTTATTTTAGTTAGATTAGATCCTCCAGATCTGTGCACCAGTTTCAGACGGAGGTATTGTGATGTGAGTCTGTCATGGTATTCCTGATCTGGATGGGCAGAACTGACAGAAAAGGCAAATGCACATTTCATTGCAGAAAAGATCAACCAGAAAAAGATCAGCACAGGCAGAAGCAGCCTGTCCCTGAGAGTGGGACTGTTGGATACTGTTGCTGGGTTACAGCCAGCTGATTTTAACACATCCCGCTTTTTTATTTTCATTGATTTTTCAGTGTCTTTCAAAGATGTGTCTTCTTCACTTTGCCTCTTGATTTCACCCAAACTGAAGGATGCTTTGGTTCAAAGCAAATAGGCAATCCCCCAATCATATTTTATCCTACCAGATGTGGTATATGAAGTTTCCTACATTCATGCAAAAAGGTCCTCTCACTGCAATCAGACCGGACATCACTTGGGGACTAATCCAAGGACATCCTATGAATTGCCTCCTATACAAGGCACAGGTGGAGGATATGTCCTAGTGAAGCACCGGAAGACTTTCAGGACAAAGACCCTCTGTCACTGGAGGTGTCTAAGAACAGGCTGAACCTGGGCTTCCTAAACCCACGCATGTGGGTGCCACCATCAACACTGACAGCAGTATCAGGTGACACAGAGACAACCTCCTGCCTTGTGATGATCCTCTTTAATTACACGGAGCTATTTTTGCTGACATAGCACACCACTTGAGGAGGAAGGTGCTCCCACAATAAATTCATCACTACCTTCTCTCCTATCTTATTCACCCCCCTCAATTTTTCAGCCACAAACCCTTCACCCATAACAACACCCACCAAATAGCTTCATCCCTCTGAACACAGACCCCACAGCCATCACACCCCTACACTGCCAACAACAACTCCATTTGCCAGCCTATCCCCACTGCAGCAACAGCCCCTGTCCCTTTACTTACAAAACAACCTCTGTAGGATAAAGCAGAGATGGCCACAACCACAACATCTCCCATCTCTCGAGCAGCCTGGCACTGGCACGGTGCTGTGGTGCAGCCATGACCTGCACATGTGCTGGAGGGACAGGTGCAGGCACCATTGCACATCACCGCTGAGCTCTGATCTCTTTTAGAGGTGGGTTGGCAAACTTCTGGGTTAGGTTTTTAGGTGTATGTATCTCAGGGTTGATTTTGACAGAGATTTTAAACAGGGAGGAAAAAGAGACACCCTCCCAACAACCTTTTTGGTTCCATTTTCCTTCAGATTAATGTCCAATATAGGCTTGTGTGGGCTGTTTTCACTAGAAACCAGGCTTCTCTCTGACACCTTTATGGACCAGGTTAGATCTGTGCCAGGGCTTTAGGTATTTGTTTTACTTTTTAACCTTTGCAATGAATTCATGCTGTTGCCTGTGTGTGCATGGCAGTGGTCATCTCCTTTAACTCTGCCAGGAAAATCAACAGCCTTTTTTCCCAGTTAAAAGAAATAAATCAATTACTGAAGATTCTGCAGAAGACATTTCAGTGTTTTCTTTTGGTTAGGCTCAGAAAAGAAGGTGAGAAAGAAGCTTCAGGGATAAAGTTCACATGAAGTTTGACTTAAACTGTTGACTCAAAAGTTGACTTTGCCAGGGATGACAAGAATTAACTTCTCAAACACTTGGGCATGCAGGCACAGAGTCTGCTGCAGTGCTTCCTGTTTAAGCAGCCATTTCAGCAGGTAGTCAGCAGGCAATGGGATGGGAAGGATATAAGGAACAACACAAACTGCACATACAGCACATACACACATCCCAGACAGGTCTGAAAAATAGGCCATGTGTTTGTTCTCTGCTTTTTTTTCTGAACGACTGTATACACAATCCATCACAAAAGCAAAACACTAGCTTGAATTGTCCCGAAGTCAAGCCACAGAAACTAAGACAGTTCTCCAGGACATTTGCAAATAAATGTATCAACCCAGCTCCACACACTGAGACATTTAATTAAATGACTTGATTTTTGTTATTTTTCATACCACAGGGAAAACATTCTCCCTTTGGCAGAGAGTCCTTCCTCCTCAGATCTCAATCTCTACATAACAGGATTTTTATGCACATAAACCTTGAATTGTCTTGGCGCACACAAATCACGACAGATTTGGCTGGCCGATGATAGGAGCTGCAGTAGCTTATTCCCATAAACCAGACATTTCAATGTGTGTAGAGCAACCCTGTGACTGTGATTGGCATGTGGTTACTTTCGACCAGCTTGTTTCTCCCATGGCTGGCACAATGCCAAGAGAAGCATTTTAATATTAAGGTGGTTGTGGAAAAGCAGCAGATGCAATAGCTGAGGAACAAAAAAAATATTGCTTTATGAAGTGTTTTGGCTCATTTACCTGTAGTAATTAATTACTGATGACTAAGTGCCTGAGTTCAGGAAACAAAGGTTGTTTATCTTGTACAGTTTCATTTGTCCGGTTTGGGATGGTTAGGATCCACTAAACCAACAGCCACTTGTAAGGTAGGAAACTCACAGAAATAGCTTTCTTCATATCAGCTAAATCAGGACCAGTATGCTTTAACACTTTTGCCCTACACTTGTGATTTATTTCTTAAGCTATGTGATGTAAGAGGATGAGGAACATCAGCTTCACCCAGGTTGATCAGAGGCATCCTACCTTCCCCAGATACTGATACAGCCAGAGCCCAGGATTGTGCATAGCCCCACTATATGGTTTTGGGGCTTCTACAATGGATGTCCTTTCAGTGGGGCATTAGTGCTGTGGTTCCCCAGAACTTGCTCATCAACAAAAATGCACAAACTATTACTATGGATTACCCACTTTAACATTTTATCAGGATCCATTTAGCTGCACAGTGATAATTTTTGAGCAGTTACATGGCATATATTTTCACTGCAGAGATAGCAGAAGCTTAAAGCCATGGATGGATGCTTTACCACATGTATTCTCCTTGGCCGACCTCTCATATCCACAGAGTTGGACCTTTTCTCAAACACTCAGACTGCCCTTTCCATAAATCTTGGGGCTCAGATTGTTGTCATTTAAGAAGTTTGCCCTATCCTCCTGCGTCATTAGGACTGCCAAGGAGAAGATTCTTCATCCACCTCTTTTTCTCCAACATGTTTTATCTTTCAGTTATGACAAGTTAAGAATTGAGCTCCCGGCTGCCAGCCCTCACCCAGCTGTTGCACACTGAATAGCTGTAGCAGAGCATTGTGCTCAGGACCTGAATGCACAGATTTATCAAATGTGACATGCTACTGATGGCTTCTTCTTGTGCCTGTGAATCTGGGTGTACTAGTGGTATAAAAAACAATAAAGGTTTGCTTGTCTTTGCAATGATTTTGGTCATAAGAATAAATTACTTCAGAGTAGATGAATGCGGAAATAGTATTTGCTATTTGTACCCTTTATAGGTGAATGATCTCTGAATTTAAATGAAATTATCATTTTTAAAAGGTAGATCATCAACTTACAAGACCATTGGATAACACATATGTAGTGTTTAAAAATATCTGAACCTTTTTGCGTGAGGAAAAAAAAAAAAATTCTTTATCATACTGGAATAATCATGCTTTTATCTGCAGAAGGAATGCGGCTTCCAACTTTTTGGCAGTGGAGTTTTAGATGAACACAGATTTCAAAGTCCTGAGTAAAGAAAAAGGAATTGCATCTGATCAGTTACAGCATGAGAGGGAATAAACTTGCACATCTTGCACTTCTCTGTCTGAGATGATAAAAAAAAATCTGCAAGTACTCTTACTGAAAGGTAAATCAACTATCTCCAATTGCAAGAAACTGTCAGATACTTTAACCAATCGCAGAATTTTAGTTAAGACTCAGGAATGAGCCAAAACTAAAAATTCAAGGTAAAGAGTAGCTGTAAGTTTTGCCATTTATCTCCTGAAAACGTGAAACTGAGGTAAAAGCCATCCCAAATCTGGTCCCAAAAGCTGTCCCAGGAGGGTGGCAGGTGACTCCTGTGACACTGCACCAGGCAGACTGGGTCACTCATCAGACTTACAATGAGACATCCAGGCTTGAGCATGGTCCTGCTGGGACAATTTGTATTGAAGGGTTTGGCCCATGGTCTGGCCTCTGAGGAAGGGACCTGCCGGGGCACTCCTCTGAACCGCCTTTCTCCTGATAAACAGGAAGGGAGAAGGGAGTTATTTAACGTGTAGCCTGATTTGTGGATACAGTGTACATCCTTACTGGAGATCTGGGAGAACTGCTGCAGTCTGCACTGAGACCAAACGGAGCCTGGCAGGAGACAGGTGCCATGGCATTACCAGGACACTAGAGCACTAATAAATCCTGAGTCCCATGAGCCCAGTTCCACCTGCTCAGTGGGAGTCTTTCTAGAGCACCACAGGATTTCCCCCACCAGGAAACTGCATTACAGAGTGGGACACCATCTCCCCTTTCCCTCTCATTCCTGGCCCTTTTCATCTTGTGGTTGCTATGCCACTGAAACAAAATGTTCCTCCTGACAGCAGCGCTAAGCAAAGCTCAGTTTCTGCAAGATCATTATTCCAGCTCTCATCTTGTCCTCAGACTTCCCGTGGATCTGCCGGCGAGCACTGGCACTCAGAGCGCACGGGCACTTGGAGGAGGACAGAAAGCAGAAAGGAGACGCTGCTTTCCAAGCGCCCCGCTGGCACCCTCAGATCCTCGTGCTCTTCATCTCAGCCCCAGGCTTCATCCGTGACCCTGAGCAGCGCCGTGCCTCTCGGGCAGCAGCTCGGTGATGGCTCCGGAGCAGGGCTCTGTTCCCAGCCAGCGCCCGGGGCAGGCGCGGCCGTGGGCACAAAGCCGCACGTGGGAAGGTGGCGGAGCATGGTGATCCCATCCCGCCGAGCAGCCCCGGGCCTTCCGGAGAGCTGGGAGTGCTCAGGCATGAGCAGATGATTAAAAATAAGCTAACTCAGGCCCGGGGGATTGAAACAGTTAGAAAAAATTCCTATCTGGAAATGTAGAGGAATAATCAGTGATAAGCAGGCACGGAGTAAGTAGTGATTAGCCATGCGGGAAGCCTTTGCCACCAGAAGCCATGCTGCTGGTTGCAGCCTGTGCTCGTTTTCCTTCTGTAGCCACAGCAGTGACAGAAATGCAAAAGTGGAAGTTTTATCTTTCTTTGATTTGTTTCCTCTCTGTGAAAAGGGCTGCCACCTCTTGGCTCAATAAACCCAGTTCAGCTTCTGTATGGAGCAGTTCATGAAAACACACATTAGAGGGAAAGCAGGGAAAGGCAAAAGTCACTAAGATTCACCCACTACCCTAAAGAGATCCCAACTCATGACCAAAGGAGTCATGAGCTGGGATCTCTTTAGGGTAATGGGTGAATTACCCTAAAGCTTTTCCTAGGAAATCTGTCACATGCCAAATGTTAAACTTTTGACTGGTATAATTGGCTTCAAATCCAGGTAAAGACTCGTGTGAATTATACAAGCTATAGGGCAAAAAAGACATTAAAAAGAAGCAAGAGAAAATGTTGAGAAGGTCTCAAAATTTTTTACTGGAATATACAAATGATATATTTTTAATTCCTCAGCATCTCTTTTCAATTTAAAACAAAAACTGTGTATACAAAAAGCCTGCAGACTCTGACAGATGTTTTCCTTTTACATATTTGTTTCTAAAAAGAAAACCACTATGGGAAATAGTGATCAAAACAACATTTTATTTTTTGTAAGAAATCACTTTTTGTTCCACACTGGTTTCAAGCCTGCGCTTTCCTGAGTTCAGAGGAGCCCTCTGTGCCTGAGCAGTGCCACCTGACCGCAAGCAGTGCTGAGGATAACACATTTTTCCCGTTCTGGAAATTTTTCCTGCTTAATAGAGGGAAAATCCATTGAAATGAGAATTTCCAGCAGAGGATCTAATAACTTAAGGCACTAGCATAAGTTTTTTCTGAACTCACCCAGTGCAGACATCCAACAACTAAGGGCATTGCAGGCTGAATTAAAAATAGTTTTACTGTCCTTTGAGTGGACAAGTAAGGCTGCAGTAGTCAGTCTCAAGGCTGCCTCTACCTCCTGCCATGCCCTTAAGCAGCTTCCTGAGCAGTCATATGTATTTTATAGGGTTTCATATGGCTCTTTGCATGTATGAATTTCATCTCCTCCAGTATCTGCAGAGTTACTGAGTTTACATGTTATACATGCAAAACTTGATTCCCAACACATCTGCAAATCCACAGCCTGCATACAACTCCCACATAGCACTAGAGAAGCCACCTAGCTCCTGTAGCATAGTGACCTGCAGGTCACTCTTCAAACTTGTCACCCTAAAAGACCTTTTGACTTGTAGGCCGTTTCTTGGGGCACTACCCTTCAGTGTTGAGGGGGTTGAGTCAACCCTCTAGCTGCTCCCTCCTGTTGGATAACTGTTGGGCTCAGAAAAATTGGAACATCCTCAAGAAAAAGCAGGAAAAAAAAGAAATCCATGTGGAGGAACTGAATAAAAAATAGCTGCAGCAGAAATGCCTGATTAATTGCAACTGTGAGGTCCCCCAGTTCTGGAGCACCTGGCTGTGAATTGAAGGGGCCTATAGCTACCTCAGAGTCAGTTTTGGCCTTTTTTTTT
>VYZR01018203.1:49209-62038 GCA_013400675.1 Oxylabes madagascariensis | reverse complement strand
CCGAGGCCTTGTCCCGGAAATCCACGCCGATGAAATGACTGTTAGGGAGCTGAAATAATATTCAGGCTTTTACCTACAAACTGAGGGTCCCATAAACATCTTTCACATTCTGTGATGGTCATTAAGAGTTCCAGTGAAGGTTTTACCTCATGCTTGGTGTTGGAGCTGAGGTCTCAGCTGCAGCTGGATGCCAGATAAACCTTCTCGAGGGACAAGGAGGGAAGGCTGTGTGACAGCACTGTAATGAAAACATGAAAAGATGTGATGCAATGATTTTGAAGCCTCCAATGCATGAGAATGCAAAGCATATGTTGAAGAAGTTCCAAATTAAAAAATCTTAAGGATATTCAGTACTTAAAAAAAAAAAGTTTATTTGTTTTTTCTAGAGAAAAAAATGTTTTTCCTACTGCCATCATGAAGAACATGTTAATGAAAACAAATTTCCCATGGAGCTTTGATGTCATCTGAAAGTAAGATGTGAGAAATTGCTGTTCCTATTTAGATTTCAGTTTTCATGACGCAAGATGTCACTTGCAATGATGTCATGCCACCTCTTCCATGGTCTATATTTATCCAGCACTCATATCCTTACTGGATTGTAAAATTTGATTAATTCCTTCTGCATCCCCCACAAAAATGTCAGTGCCACTTGCCTCATGAGAACACACTGACTATTTCTTGCACATTGTTTGTACTTCTATAAATGAAATGCAATTCCCCACCTCACTTCTCCAATTGTCCACCAAGGTATTGGATAGTAATTTCATGCACTTAATACAGTATTTACAGTATTCCGGAATATCTTATCTAATGCTTATATTTCAATGAACTGAAATTACAATATATATTTAATCACAAGCAGTGATGATCACCATTGCAATGGACAGCAGCAAATTAACCCCATGTAATGCCTTATAACGAGGAAAATGTTTGGTAAGCAATGTATAGTTGAAGTTAAGTCAGTTTTCAAAAAGACATTTTAAAGTAAATCATTTAACTTCATGCTCATTGCAGTAGCATAAAAGCTGAGAAAATCTGATAAAATATACTTTGATAAAAAATCACCTTATTTCCCCACAGCTGTATTTTTTTATTCTTACCTACTATTTTTAATGGCTCTGGAAAAATTTCCCTTCTATTTTTTTGCATCCTCAACTGTAAATCAGAATTGTTGATGATATCAGGATAGACTTTGGAACAAAGCTCATTAAATATTGTTATCCTAACTCTACAGTCCCTAAATGGCTAAAGTTTCTTTTAAAATTAATGTGAGGTTGCTCTGTAAGAGAACTTAGCATTATTATTGTACTGCACTATGCTTCATTGTTCTAGACATCATGAAGCATGGTGCACTAAACAAATGGTGAAAAACTTGCATGAGAAGCAAGTTCCTGGAAAGGCACAAAAATATGTATCGCTATGAATGCATAACTATGCAACTCTAATAATCATTATAATGATAGGCACTTGTTAGAAAATTTGGGTTATAATGTCTATTGCTAGGTTTAGCACAATGTAATGAAGAGTAATTTCTTTTCTTAAAGAAATTACATCACAAAAACATTATAAAGACAAAAGTAAGAAAGAAATGCTATGATTTTAGCTTAAGAGAGAAATAGTCCTTCACTGCACCATAGTAAAAAATGGATAGATGAGACTGACCCTGCACAGAGCTGTTAGAGGTTGGAAATATGGAAGTATGAAGGGCATGGATATCTCTTTACCTGGAGTAGTCACAGCCAGCAGCTTGCCTTCTCCAGTGAAGCAGAAACAGAACTTTTGGTAAGTTTCTAGAGATAAGATGCAGACATTTACACAAACAGCCCATGCAGCGTCTTAGATAGGATAAGCTTTAAAATCAGATAGTGCTGATGTGTCAAGGTTTTAACTGTTTGGATGCAATTTAGGCCTGGAGAATCTGGGCCACTTTAGCCAGCCATAAGTTATATGATAAGCAGTGCATAAAAAGAAACCAGAATTATTTACAAGAATAACAACTTGAAGTTTGTTTTATTTGATGATGCTTTTATAAAATGGCAGATTTTCATGTTTCACATAATTAGAAGTATTTCAGGTAAAGAAATTACAGGACCTACTTATTCAATAGTCCTGGAATTTCTATTCTAAAATGAGAATGGGTTGAAAACATCTCTAAACTAGAGTGGGCTTGTCAGTTCCAGCCTTTGCATTTTGAAAACTAATTCTAAACCAAAGGAATTTCTACCCCCATTCATAAACTAAATTTCCATGTATGATTGCATAACTCTGGAATTCCTGGAGGCCAGACTTTGAGTTACACAGAAATATTAGTTTCTGAGTCACAATCTTAATTGACTGTGAGGTATCACAGTGTCACAAAATGTCATATCATAATTAGACTTGGTTTATCTCAATATATTCTTTTCAATGTAAATGTCTAAAGAATCAATAGACACAGGAATCCATGCCAGTTTTGATAAGAAAATCTTCTATTTTAGAATATTGCCTTTTAAAATTATTAGTTGTAATATGTACCACCACTAAACAGAGAAATCTTCCAGTGACTTGTGTATTAAACTTGATCTGGCAAACAGTGTTGTTTTGTCTACATTGTCCTTCATATTCTACTTATTAGTTAACATTAACTGGATAATAAAAACAAGGGGTGGGGTTGTTTCTAGAAATCATGTTTGCCATGGAATATGGCTGATTCAATAGGTCTAGTGTGCAGTAAAAAATCTCACAAATCTATACCAAAGTAATCCTTAAAAGTAATCTTCAAACAAGGATAATTTAAAGATAAAATCCTTAAAATTACATAATACTTAAACTAAAGTCAAGGAAGATGAGTAACTTCCTGGTTAAACATTTGAGCTTCTGCTTACTTCAATATTACCATAGGTGCTGCTTTATAGTATAAGCCATGATGGATTTCAAACCCTGTTGGAAAGTAATAAAGGTTTCTTCTGAAATGTCCTACTGACATAAAGGGTTCAAGGTAGAAGAGAGGAATTTAGCATTCAATATTTTTCCAAGTAAAAGTTTTTGGAAACTGATCCAGAGTTGGTGAAGGCATTTCATGTTCTTCCACTAACTGCATAGGAGATTGGATCAGCTTTAAAGAGTGTCATAGAGGTCCTCAGAGCTAAGATTTCTTTCAACTGAAAAATAACAGACTGAGGATTTAAAAACCTACAATAATTTGACTCTGCTGGTATTTTTAAAATATTAAAATAGAAGAATGCTATTAATAAATATATGCTTTTGCATCATATTTTCACATCATATTAGCTTCCTATAATACTTTTCACTTGAAAATTTTGAACTGCTAGTAATACATGAATCAATATTAAAAGAATAAACAATACAGAATTTCACTGTCTGAACTGGAGTCAAATATCTGATTGCAAAAATGGAGAGAGAGTTGTAAGTCATTTTATTCCAAGTTCTTGAACAGATGTCTATCACATTTTGGACATTGACATTACAATTTTAGACAGGTTCAGGGTTATGGTTACATAAGTATGTTAAAAGAAAAGAAAATGCCCATTCTGCTAAAAAAGCTGTAGACAGATTGAAAAATTGGATGGAAAGTTGCCAAATAATAAAATCTTGGACCTTTTCTGGTTTGCAAGCTCATACATAATATAAATTGATTTTTATCTGTTTGGAATTATTTTAGTTATTATCAGTTTTAATGGTCACTTTACTGTATGGATTAATTTACCAGTACCAAAAGCCACTTGTGTGCTTGTGCACAGAACATTTATTTGACCTCGCTTCCAAAGATCTCCTTCTTGAAAGACAGTAATGAAAGTAATCATAGTCATCATATTATGCAGGTACCCCACAGCTGGACCTCAAGGGAAAAGAAAGAGAATTTCCAGGGCCTGTGGCAATAGGACAACCAGCAATGCCAGGGCCCCCAGGCACTCTGCCATGGAGATAGGTACTTGCAAGCCCATGGAGTTTCTCACTAGCTGGAAAAGCCACATGTGGAAAAAACAACCCTCTCCTTTTAACCAACTGCTTAAAATAATAACGCGCCACAAGAGAAAGTTTTCTAGAGGAAATTTCTCCCTAGAGGAATAACATTTTAGCAGAATGAGTGAAAAGAACCAGGCCTAAAGACCCAGAAAAACACATTTGATCCATCCCTTCAAACTTTGAAAATATGACATTACACCTTTACCTGTCCATGTATTTGGTCTTGTACATCACAATCTGCCATGTGATCTCTGATCTGTGGTTTGAGGAAAATTGATTTGATAAATAACAAAGTGTGTGATTCAGTGGTTTTGGGGTGGTCTTGGTTTGTTTCAGGTTTTTTGAAGTGATTGCTGCTATCAAGACATCAATGACTGTTTGGAGGAACTGTTTTGAAAACTCCTTAGGAAATCTAAGACTTCCAAGATAATGGATCCCCATGTCTCTCTTTTCTTCCCAGAAATAAGGAGACTGGTAAGGACTGATATGAAAATTATTGATTAGCCAGCAATAGCAGAATCAAATGATGCTGTCATAGACGCCATATGGGACACATAAAGGCTATAACATAATATTTAACAATCACGTTCCACTGCAATTTCCCTCCCAATAACTTTCTGAGTGAGTTGGCTCACTGGAAGGGAATACAAAAAAGCTGAGCACAGGTTTCCAAAAAAACCCTTGCCACTGCCTATGGAAAACCCAGATGGTGGGAGCTTCCTCTGCCTGAACCTCTCTGGGTGTACTCTACCAAAGAGTATCTCCGTGCACCAGAACTTCCTGTGTAACTTTACCGTGTAAAATCCCACTCACTACAAAGTGCATCTTCTGATTTCCCTGGAGTTACTGGAGATTTTAAAGAATGCAAATGCTAGGAGAAGCCATCTGAGCCTACTGGCATGGTGCTTCACAGAGATAATTTTGTGGTTTAAGATGTTTGTTCCAGGAGGGGAATGTGTATGAAAAATTGTTTAGCGTTTTAATCTCCTGAGCAATTTCCATGAGATTATTGATTGCTATGTCTCACTGAGCATTGTAAAAACAAAAAACAACACCAGAAGAAAGGGGAAATTGCCCTGAGAAACATAATGCAGACCCAGAGATGATTAGAAAATACAGCTGGGTTCTAATATCTATCAAAAGCAAGTGAAATCTAAGTAACAGGTTGTGATGGTTTCAGTGTTTGCTCTTTTGTGAGATATGACTAGGATAAAATAAAAAGCAAAAGAGGCCTAAAACTTAAAAGTAAACAGATTTCATTAACACACGCTAAAAGGAGAAAAAGGGAAAAAAGGGAAAAAAAAGAAATCTTCAAAATATTCATCCTACCCCCACAAACTGGTCACTTTCTCACAAACACCATAAAGAGACAACCTGTGATTTTCAGTCAGTTTCACCATTTGAAAATAGTCTTTCATCAATTCTTTAGGAGAGGAGTCGCTCTTAGAGTCATGGATCCCACTACAACATTTCTCCTGTGGGTTTTAACTGTCACAAGAACAGCCAGCTGGGGAAACCTGCTTCCGTGACCCCTCCCATCAGCAGTTTCCCAAGTTGCTTATGGGTCATGGGTCTTACACTTTTGCATATTAGGATGTCACCTTTTAAAGCTGAATAACTCCAAAAAACAAAGGATTTCTCATCTCAAGGAACAGAGGTATATTCTCACTTCTTCACTGGCACAGAGGACTTCTCATCTCTATCTCTGTTCAAGCATCTCATAAGATCAATATTGCTTAGTCCATCACAAACACCTTTGCTCAAAATCCACACACAAAATTTGAACATTTCCCCAAAGGCATATCTTTCCCATGATTTGAAGGGATATTTTAGTCCAGTCTCCATGGCCTTAACAGAAGACCAGTCAAGTTAGGCCACTCCTCTTCCTTTGTCCTAACAGCCTTTTCACTCTCTCTTTGCTAACTGTCTGTGCTGGGTCTCTTTATAGTTCAATCACTTTGTCTGTTCTCACTCAGGAGAGGGCCAGTGCTCTGAAAGTGCCATCTGCTGGCAGGAAAGAGTTAAAGCTTTCCCAGGCCTGCGGTGGTGATGGGGTCTCTGCCGGGTGGCAGCCGCAAGGATCTCAAAGCCATGCTGGTGGGGAAGGCTCAGAACGGCAGCCAGGATCTCCGTAGTTAGGTAGGCTGATAGATGCTTCCCCCTCCACCCCTCGATCTCATCTGGGCTGGCCCAGCTCGAAGCGGGGGGCAGCAGGCTCCCTCCCTCGCTGCCAGCTGCCACCAGGCCCGGCAATGGCCTGGCCCCCCTGCCACAGCCCCGGGCACAGCCAGCACTGCCGAGCTGCAGCCTCCCCTCTCCCCCTCCGGCAGCCACGGGGGGAAGGGGGCCCGGAGGCACTGCAGTCCCGGGCCGGCCCTCCCTCCCCCCAGTAGGGGAGCAGCAGGCCCAGCCCGCGCCACCAGGCCCCGGGGGCCACACGGCAGACCAGGACCGGCCCTGTTACCTGTTCCAATGCAGGAAGGAAGAGAGTGAATTTCCCAAGAGCCTCCTCATTTAAGGCTGTGTGACCCAGAGGCATATACCTGTATTTAATTGGCCAAGCTGGCCATCAGTCTTAAGAGTCAATCACTACTTGGTTTTTACCATCTATGCTAAACCAACACACAGGTGATTCTTTGGTCTTCCAGCAGATGTAAATGTGGAGTGTTGAGTCAGAGAAAAGAAAATAGAAATGCATTTTCTGCTGCCTTATCTGTAATAAGTTAGATTGGCAGCCTAAATCATTAAATAACTCAACATGATGAAAATTTATGCAATGGGTAGTTGAAGTGGGTCTTGAACAGTCACTGCACCAAGTAATGTGTTTTGAGCTGGAACAAAACAAACTGTCCTCAAGGAATTTCTCATGTTCACCTGCCACAATTTCCTGTTCTCTTTTCCCTACTCCAGGCAAGCTTTCCAATAGTTTCCTTGCATAAATGTAGATACTAGTGGTGGAATTCTGGCTATCAAATGCAACCAAAGTTATAACCTTCACTTCAAAGTAATTGTGATTTTCTGCTGGAAGTGATGTTTGGATTACTGCTGAAGTTTGCATTTTTGGGTTGATCTGAGGTGTTTTCTCCTTCTTTTCTATGCCCAGGGAAAATACTTGCATTAAAAATATTCTTTCATTTTTATTGAAAGTGCATCCTGCATTATTGCTTGCTAAAGAAGGTTTTAACAACTTTGCATAGCCAGTTGAAAAAGTACAATAGCAAACAGAGCTGCAGAAAACCAAACTGGCAATGCAGAATTTTGACCTGGCCCACAATAATACACGCAGCAGGTCACTGTACAGATGCTCTGATTTACAGTGCTGAACAGAATGGGGCAAGAAAGCACCACACGTTCACAAGGCAATTATTTGTGCCTGACTGATTCCAGCTAATCTAGTGGTGCCTCTGTCAAGCTCTCTGTCAAGGCTGAGTACTGGTGCTGAAAAATAAAGGACAGGATGTGAATAACAACAGGAAACTTGGTTAAGAAGAATAAACACAGAAATAAGAGATGAAAACTCCTAACTCCCATTTGGCCTTGAATTTCTGTATCATTTTTTGGCAGATTTCTTTATTCCAGGCCTTGATTTCTCTATTTGCAATGGTGAGGAAACAATTTCCACCTTTTCTATTCCCCTAGTTGTCCCAAGGAATGTTTGATGCTTGTATCACACTTGGGAGGCATACTTGTTTGCTTCATCCTTTTCTTTTCCTAATAAATCTTGTGCTTAGCCACACTGTGCAGTCTAGAATTTTTGAGCACCTTCTTGCTGTAACACCAAATACATAGAGAAGACATCAGACAGTCCCCAGAATCCGGCCCAAATTTGGTCATAACATCAGCTCTCCGGAACCAACTGCACTGCGTGGAGGCAGCCTGAAGGGGACTGACCGTGTTGCCCTGCAAAGCTGGATGAAGTGAATGGGCCACTTGCCCCAGGGTGTCCCAATTTCTGTGGCTAGGAGAATGCTATGGGAACTCCTCAAGGAGACTGGTGCCTCTGCCTTGCACAAGCCTTACAAAGATGTGATGATCACAGCACATATCTTACAAATCTTACAAATGCTCTTACATGGCTGCATGTCTGACTGTGTGCACATATGGAAAGAGAGAGATTGATCAGTCTTTCTGAAGCACTAATTTTTTTAAGCACATGTAGCAGAAATCTTCCAGGAAATGTATAGTCTGACATTAAGATTGTGTCTTCGTGAGGTTTGCACACACTTTAGCAGAGGGAGAACAATCTTAGATACTTACTAGGTTTCCACTGCAAAACACATCAATGGAAAAATCCTATATGAACTTCCAACAACCTTCTAAAGCAATCATAATATGTCAGATATTAAGGGACTTGAATTGAAGCAGAATGGTTCATCTTAGCTCTAGCATTTCCTAAATTTTGCATGTGTGGCATGGCAATCTTACTGTTTCTAATGAAGTTTTCTCATTTGAAATAAATTGTTTGCTTAGAAAATGTTATCTAGATGATTCACAGCAACAGAGCCATCATCCGTGCCTGCACTCAACATGTTGCCACAAGTGCTAGTTACAGACAGCCCTCACTGCCTTAGACTCCTACTTAAAGGTCAGAACAGAAGGAAGAGCATTGTAATGGTCTTGCTGGCTGAACCAGATTTTATACTTTGCAGCTTCATTAGCTGGAATTACATCACAAGATACAGACAAACAAAGCCTGAATTGATCCTACTTGACTGAATTCTAAATGAATGGAAAATGACTGCTTTGGTTTTGCTAAAGAGCAGCAATAATGGCATAAGAAAGATATGATTTCTATGAAAATTTATATCTTTATAGCACTTCTTTTCAGTTTATGTGTTTCAGCTGTGGCCATGGGACTTGAAAAATGAAGACCCTTTTGCAAGATGTTTTTCCAAGCAAACCAAAACTATATATTCATTTTTCAGTGTGTAATTTTAAAGTTCTTTCATTTCACTTAAAGAATCTTGCCTTATCTCAAGCACAGAAACCTCATGATATTTTAGAAGCTAGTTTCATTGCACTGATAATTAACCAGTTATCAAAACATCCTCATCCATCCCCCTCCTGAAAGAGAGTTCAGTACAAAGGGTTGGTAATCTGGTCTTGTGGACTTTTGTTCAGTGTAATTTTGAGGAATTCATCTCACCTCACTGATTTTACACTTACCCAGAAATACTCAGAAGAAAGATACACTTACAAAAAATGCCTCCAGAAAACCAAAGAATCCAGTTTATTCCAAGGATATAGAGAAAATATGATATCTCAGTCTCCTCCATTTCCTGCCATATTACAGCAGGCATATTTTGATCACACAAAGTGAAAACAGTGTCCTGAAACCAGTTTTATTAAACACACTAACTGGGATGTTCATTTGCAGAGAGTCATCTAAACACACAAGTCTGACCACAGAAGAGCGAAATAACCCCCTCTTTTGACAATACTCATTGTCAGATTAAATCTCATCTTTTTCTCTCAAAACAAAGAATAATTTATTTTGGAATTCAGGAAGCAATACTTCTCAACCTCTTGGTTGAGGATGGCTTGGTAAGAATAAGGCATGAAGGAGCTCCGCCGTTGCCAAGGTGAATGTGCTTTCATGTGCTGGGATTTGAAGTTCTATATTTTCTTTGCTGGTCTCTCTTAAAATATGTTTTGTTTGGACAGGTGAAAAGAAGGATCAAAATGTCATTTTGTCATGTCCTGTGGGTACTACGACTACTGTAGGGTTTGTTAATAGAAAATTAATGTTATCTCCTGTATTAAACTTTCTTCCTTTTTCTATTTGAGATTTGTCCATCTCCAGAGCATTATTCAATTAGCCAGAGAAGTCTAAGCAGATTAAATAAGAATCTGAGTCCACAAATCTGACTTTGATTTACAAAGTGTGTGTCCAAAAATATGGAAGAGTGGGAGTAACATAGTAGGAGTTCACATGAGGATGAAGGAATAGGCTTTGCTTGTAGAGTAATTTTGATTAAAAAACAGATTACAAATTTCAGATTGATTATATTAATTATTTTGACCCTCTTTTTCAGCACTCTTCTCATATTATAATTCAATTACATGCATTACCAGAGCATATTTCAGTGGCATTTGGCTGTCTGTTTGTCAATATGCATTTGCAGCAAAGAAGTCTTGAAAGGTTTGGGGACTGGATTTGCTTCAAGCAACCATCCAAAGAGCTGAAAGATTATCCAATTTTCCTGCACATTTCATTTCTTGAAAAAGAGAAAAAGACATTGGAAATTTCACAAAGACAACCCTTTACTGAGATTTCTACCGCTTCTAATTCTACTCTCAAATGAAAAACTAGAGGAAGAAACATTCATGTCAAACATATCAGAAATATATAAAAATTTGTTTCTTTATTTTTTCTGTAATTAATTCAAGTGAATGAGCTCATTTTTAGTATTGAAGACATGAGCAGATAAATAGAAAAAACAACTGTAAGAATGAGGCTGGGCTTTTTGCTGTTTTTCCCCCACTGATAGCAAAGAAGCTCTGCCTCATAAAGACTGCTCTGCTGAACCATTGCATGACAGAGAAGTCTCTGGCCACCCCTTTCCCTCCTCCTCCCTCCATAAGTGATTCTTCTGTGTTCCCTATCCCTACTTAGAATTTCCTTTCCACTTTCTGAATATACCTCAAAACCCTGATTACCAGACATCTCCTTTCACTCCACTGCATAGACACCAGATGGGCCTTTGGACGTCATAATGCTGACATCCAGGTATCCTGCTGATCTGCTTTCTTTCTGTCCAGCCTCTCTATAACCTATCATCTACAGCCATTTATTTTTTAAGAAAATCTTTGCGTGAGATCCGTTTTTAATGTCTGTGACGGGGATGAAAAAGAATCCTTGGCTGTTTATTTATGAGAAACATTTCTCCTGAGCTGCTCTGTAATGCCCTGCAGGGTATTAACCATGTATCGCTTTAGTGAGTTCCTGCAAAGCCCATGGAAACAAAGAATGGGGTGAACAAAGAGTCTGCACCTCACCCTCTGTCACTCTGTTCTCTGCATCTTCTTAGGAAATCTTTTGCCCTTTCCTTGTGCAGGATGCACTGCTCCTGTCTCTGAACACAAAGATGCAGTACAACTCAGCACGAGGCAAGAATCCTTATGGAGTACTAAAAATATCTGGCACTACAGTGTGAGTTTGTAAGATACCTGAACTAGTTTTTTAATTATTTCATTTCTGAAGCTATAGTGATGTCAAAACTAAGAGTCGGTCTTTTGGGAATTTTCATCTAAAACATCTTTTTTCTTTTGAACTTAGTGTTTCCTTGACAGTGACCAGGACTCCTGCCAGAATAAACATGGACTTTATTTTTCATTGTGTGTGATTCAGGGAAATGGACGTTGTAGTACAGAGAGATGTTTAATACTTCAGCTATTGTGCTTTTGGTATTTCACTCTTCTTTCAAAAGGAGCAATCTGGGACTTAGGAGGCTATGGCCTAATTGCAAATGCTGCGCAGAAAATAATGCAGGAATTTCTTGCTGATTTTTGAAAGAATTTTTTAAGTTACAAGTCCTTCAATTCTACTGGAAAAAAGAAATATTAAGTACAAACAAATGTCAGCTTCAAAGGCAGATGGCTCAAGGTGCTTCCAGTTCCATCCATCTCAAAATTTTCTGATGATTCTGGTACAATGATAAGATTCACAGAACTCAGTTTGGTCTATATAATGTGTAACAACAGCAAAGTCAATATGGTAATAATGAATATTGATTGAGTAAGTGATTACTGCATCTTTCCTGTTCAGGGGAGGGAGAAAAAAACAAATATATATATATATGTACATTGCAAATTCAAAACCTCTGCTATGTACCACATTGTCTGGTAGGAATACAGCCAGGGACTTTGTCACTAAGCAAAATGCAATACATACAGACCAAAAGAATTACTAAGGGAATGCATCTGGAAAATAAAACCAACAGGGGTGCAGAAGGGAGAACTAAGGAAACTGTTTATTGAAACATAACCTGATCCATATAGTTTAAAAGGTGGTTTACATTTCCCATGCTTTACAGCGCTTATTGATTCATTGATTCAGGTCAGCAACTATATTGTTAGTTAAAATTTTTCTTCTTCTGTTTGTATCACATTAAATATCATGTATGTATTTCTTCTAGCTACCATTTTTATCTGATTAGAGATTTTTTTCTGTCACATTAATTTATGAACAAAGCTTCAATTCAATTTAAAAACAAAGCACTTACATTAATTGGCTTAACTTAACCTTTGTGTGACCTTTGAGCTTATAAACTATTTCTAAAAAAATTAGCAGCTTTTCTTTGGATTTGTCAGAGATGATTTATGCATTTTGCACTTTTACGCATCTGCTTTTAAAATTTTCCAGACAAATACTAATTATGAAGATCTCTGTGTGTCCTGGTTTCAGCTGGAATAGATTTAACTCCTTCTCATAGTAGATGGTACAGTGCTGTGTTTTGGATTTAGAGAATAATGTTGATAACATGCTGATGTTTTGGTTTTGGCTAAGTTGTGTTTATCCTAAGTCCTAAATTTATCCTAATTTTTGGGGGGGTTTTTTTGTTGTTTTTGTTTGTTTGTTTTGTTTTGTTTTTTGTCTCATGTTCATGACAGTGAAGAGACGCAAACAATCAAAAAATTGGGAGAGGCCATAGCCAGGACAGGTGACCTGTTCAGGCGGAAACGCTAATTTATGTTGTGGTTTCACGTTTGCTAAATCCTGTTTGCTAAATTGAGTGTCTTTACTGCTGTGAGATGGAATTAGGAAGGAAAAGGCAAAACAGGCCTAACTTTAAAGTTTAAACAGATAGATTTTATTAACACACACACTAAAAGAATGAAAAAAAAGGAAAAAGAAAAAAAA
>VYZR01018203.1:0-44819 GCA_013400675.1 Oxylabes madagascariensis | reverse complement strand
CCTGGACTAATCATTTATTTATGGCAATTGTTCCTGTCTTAAGCAGTCAGAATATTTCAATGGCAAGGTTGCTTCTTTTCACAACATATTTACCATCTGAATTAAATGGATTGTAAAAGGAAAGGAGAAGGGGATAAAAAAGAAGCTTACATAATTTCCCAATAAAGCTCTGATTCTGAAAGGCATTTAAGCATCTAACTCCCAGTAAAGTAAGTGTCTTCCACCATCTACAGATACAAACCAAAGCTTAGGTGCCAGAATCCACACATACCTTTTTGTCGCCTCAGTATAGCTTGCTTTTTAATGTTTTAGTCAATGGCAACAGAGTAGAGGAATTCCAAAGAACAATTTGGATGAATCAAAGAGGGATGTTGGTTAAAATAAGCTCAGCAGTTCTGCTGGAGAAAAGCAAGTTAAGAATGAATAGATTGAAACATTATGTCTTAAAAAAAATGCTTTCTATATATAATCAAATGTTCTCCTTAAGCTCCTGCTTGTTTCCCATTTCTCACTTCAGCATGGACGTTGGATCACTGACTGCTGTCAGGAGGAAGAGCTGGAGTTCAGTTTGCTGTTATTGCAGCTATGGCTTCAAGCATGTGGTCAACATGAAATGGGGCAGAACTGTTCAGAAATGATGGCTGACCTGCAGAATAAGTCACCAAGGTTCAGCTGGCCTCTGATAGCTAGGAAATCAGAGAAGTCACCCTGGAAAGGGCAACAGCCTCTATGTTTTTCCTAGTTATATTAGATGTTTTCCATATATTCAGGCACCACAGCATCTCACTGAATGAATCATGGAATCATCAGGGTTGGTAGAGAACTTTGAGATCAAGTCAAAATGTCCACCCAGCACTGCTACTGTAGTCCCCAAACCACTAAACCAGATCACCCAGTGCCAGATCCAGACATCTCTTAAACACTTCCAGGGATGGTGACTCCATCACCTCCCTGGGCAACTTTTCCAGTGCTTGACCACCTCAACAGTGAAAAAAAATTCTCTAATATCTAATCTGAGTCTCCCCTGCCTCAGTTTAAGGCCATTTCCTCCAGTCCTCTCACTGCAGGCACGGCAGGAGAGACCAGCCCTGATCTGGCTACAACCTTCTTTCAGGGAGTCGTAAAGAGTGATGAGGAGCCCCCCTGAGCCTCCTCTTCCAGAGATTAAAAAAGCCCAAGCCCTTCAGACATGTTTTCTAGTCCCTTCACACAGACCCACAGCCAGTCCAGCCCAGCCTGAAGACCACTGACCAGGACAGCAGGCCAGCTGGTGGGACTGGGATCATCCAGGGCTCAAACTGCACAGATTTAAGCTGTGACAAATACACTGAATTTACAAGGAGTGGTTGTCCAGGTCAAAATAATGACTTCTTAGGCAAAAATAAAGACTGAGATTTTCAGTAATCAAACCAAGTGGATAATTAAGAAAATTATAGAAAGAGGATCACTTAGTTCATCCTGTTGACAGCCCAGGACATCTGGGACAAGAGTGTTGATGTCAATCCCACAGTATATTGGAGTTAGTACAGGGCAGGCAGATAAGCAGAGAACTAAACTTGGAAGAGTTAAACCTCAGAAACAGCCAGGCACTAAGAAGATTTACTGTAGGTGGAATTTCATTACACAGAGAAGCTCATGGCTAGAATAAGCTGCCAAAGGAAACAATAGAAGCTACTACCTTACTTTAAAGACTTAAGAAAATATTTAAAAGAAATAAATATTTGGTAGTACATCTGTCATCTCAAAGGATACCTAGCTTCCTTTCATCCCTGCAGTGTTCTCTGTTCTAGCTGCAGTATATTTTCCTCATTGCACAACTAATTTTCCATTTTTTTTCCTAAGGCTTAAAAGCAGCATCTGCTACATTTTAAGCTAGTTCTCTCTGCTCACCCAAGCTACTGTCATCCCTATCTCAGCAGAATGGATATAAAAGCAGCTTTATTCTGCCTTTTGGCCTCTCCTCAGCTTGAGGATTAAAAAACGGGCTGTGTCACTCCTTGGTTATACCCCAGACAGCTCAGAGCTCCTCTACTGACTTCCTGAAGGCTATGGAATATAGGGCACTCCAACATCTGCTCCAGGCTGGGGAATACTCTAACATTTAGCCATTTCTTTCTGCTTGCAATTTTGATGTGTAACACTGGAGTCCGGCTTATTTGTCCTAGTGGCCAGCAGTACATAAGGCACTTCATGGGACCTTGAAGGAAGACTCTCTAAATCTCTAATCAGCTCTTGTTTTGCAACAGCAAAGCAAGAGTTAAAAAAAAATTCTGAATTTGGAAGTTATGATTAATTCTGAGTGGGGAAGGACAATTAGATATGTATTAGTTTCACCATGTGAGGAACATATTTTTTGCCATTCATTACCTAAGTAATGAAGCTCCAAGGACAAGGAAAAGGAACTTGGAAGTCCTATTTTTCCCATTTTAATCCAACTGCAGCGGGGGTCGGTGCCTCCCATGTCATCTTGTTTAATGATGAGTTACTAAGAGGTTTTTCTGCTTGTCAGCTTTTTGACAACTCTTGAATGTGGTAAAGGTGGGCTAAGAGATGATTAGTCACCACCTGCCTCTAACAAACAAGTTCTCTTGAGTAATTCATGTGAAATGTTTAACTATGAATAAACGCATTTAAAGTGCCAGCTCCTTCAAAGATCATCTGATGGCCATCAGGCCCTCTTCCTCTTCCTAGGCGGTGTCTTGAGCACTGTCCTACAATGCAGCTCCACAGCCACACACTCCAGTCCTGAGCTCCCCGGGTGCCGGTGGGAGAAAGCCAGGGAAGAGGCACATAGAGTGGTTTATATTTCCTGCATGACAAGCATTTTGCATTTTGCTCCATGTCTCACTAGGCATATTTAGACAATACAAGAACATCAGGTATAAGGTTCTGCCCACCATTCCTTGACCCCCAGCTGCTTCCCCTGCAAGGGCAGTGTGTGCACTCTGACAGTGATGTGACAGCCACAGCTGGGACACTGCCTGTGTCTGTCGTTTGGTGCATCTTGCTCCTTCAATGGTGCAAGGAACTTCAAGTGCCCTTTCTGCGTGTTTTTGTGCCACATATGTTTCACATAGACATACTCTGTATTGGAACAACAAACACAGTGATATGTATTGTTCTATTACTTACTGATTCCATTTTAGTTGCACTCTCTTGTACCATTTTAATTGAGTTCCCAGCCTTGTGCTCTGAATCCACTACACTTCTTACCTTCTTTCTCCCGTCTCCTTCATTTCCACTCTCCAGCCCCACTGAACATAGCACATATATTCTCCCCAAACCCTAACATTAAAGTCACAGAGCACTGCTCATCTACACTTTCTTTCACTCGCACACAAAACCATGGAAAGACATAACAGAAAGAAATCTTATGTCTGAAGAAGTCAATGCATGTCTTTAGACTTCACACTGTTCTGGCAGAAATTGGTTTCCTAATTTGTTACAATACTTGTCTAACAGTAGCACACAATCCAAAAGCCAACCCACACAAAACACCACAGTCTGAGCTGTTGGCACCTGAACTAATCCTTTTGCATTTTGTGCCTTAGGCTGTATTCAAAACAAGTTTGGCATGATCCCTTTGTCATTTAATTTGGAGTGTCTCATTGCTTTTCTCTGCTGGACTTCTAAAACACTTCATAAATACTCTGGACACCAAGGGAAAGTTGGCAACATTCATTCAAAAGGCCTGCTTGAAGACAGAGTGGAAGATGATAATTGATACCTATGCAAGATGATGAAGAAAAGGCTTAAAGAACAAACATGATGATAAGCAGAGGAGTAAATGGACCTAGGTGAGGATGCTGAACAGAAAATCATCTTCAAGGTGTTTACAGTTCCCAAGGATCACATAGTTTCAGTTAGATAAAAAAGCTAGGTGATTTTTAAAGGACAAGTGAGTACAGAACATGATCATTGCACCAATGCCAATTCCTTTTGAAGCATAAAATCCCACAGCTGCTGTTCTAAGTTTTCACACCTGCTCCAGGCTGGGAGAGTGTTCTCAGATCATAAAGGCAAGTGAAACAGCTAAAGAAGAGCAAGTTGCATCCTTTGGCAAAGACTACAGGTGCAGGGTGGGTGGAAGCGGGGGCAAGGAGCAGAAAGTGCCATATAAATTTCACTATCAAGCCTGGGGAGATGCCTGTTTCTCTGCCAGACCAGTCCCTGGAACACTTCCCCATGAAACAGTTTGCCATCCATTTTCTGAGGAGCACACTTCTTTGATTCCCACCAAAGTATATGCTAAAAACTTGATATCATTTTGCCTTCATGTAAACTGTCATCGCTCCATATAAAAAAAAAATCAGTCTTTTCTGTATTCAGTTCTACTACAGAGTGAGGTTCCTGAACTTTACTTTCAGTGCTTTAATTCTGCAGGATGATTTATTTCTGAATAATCCATGTTGCATCTGTTTTATGACATGTTGGGGCAGCTATTTATTTAAAAGTCTTTGGTTCCAGTTTTTCTCCCAGATAAGCAGACGCAGATGCCATTGAACTGTAAGAGCACATGAAAATCAAATGATCCTGACACCTATTCCCTTGTAATCCATTCCCCATCATACAACACAGGACAGTCAAGTAAGTGTTGAGTCTGCTCTCAGATTATTCCATTCCTGTACTAAAAGGCAGAAAAGCTCAAGCAGCTTTTTCCTGAGACTGGATTTCATATTTTCTCATAAAAAAGAAAGAAAAAAAAAATCCATTCTGTTCATAGGAATTGATTAGAGAAGAAAACTTCATTGCATCGATCAAGACCCTTTAATTTGCTGTTTATCTGAAAGATTGACAGATATGCTAGTCAACATCCAGGGTCATAGTAAGGGTCTACAGAAATATCTCTAAAAAGATGCATTGAACAAAAAAATTAGTAACTTTCAGTGCAGTTGAGGGGGAATTAATTTTTGCTTCTGAAAGCATGAATAGCTTGCAGAGTGAATGAAAAGGGCAAAGACAGGAAAGAAGAGGTAAATGAAGAAAATCTCAGCTGCACTGAACCCACAAACGCCGTGCAGTTTATGGACATGTGATGATTGCTACAGAACTTAAAATTATATTCACTTACCAATGATGCTTTCAACTGTAAAGCCCTTACCTTAGTCCTGGTCTCACTGAACTCTTTATGACAGAAGGCAAAGAATTTGTTCAGCACAAATACAAACCATCACATTTTCCTTTTCTACCAATACTTCCAAAGAAAAGAAGATAACCCCACAATCTGGATAATGTCTTCACTCTCCTCTAGCACCAAAAGTGAAAACTTTATGGAAGACATAATAAGTCTCCAGGAAAGCCTGAAAAAGAAATAAAATCTAGAATTTGGGAGGAGAAATGCCATCAGTCCAAATGTCCTCCCCTTCCTCCTTCTTCCCCATACTTTATATACTGAACATGATGTCATATGGTATGGAATATTGGTCAGTTGGGGTCAGATGTTCCAGCTGCGTCTGCTTTCAACTTCCCATACACTTCCAGCTTTCACCAGTGTGGCAATACTAAAAAAAGAAAAGGCCTTGGCACTGTGTGAGCCCTGCTCAGCAGAAACAACAACTCTATTGTCAACCGTGCGTTCAGCACAAATCCAAAACACAGCTCCATACCTGCCACTGAGAAGAAAATTAACTCTAAAATATCAAAAATCAGCACAATATTCCATACAAAAATTGAACTACCCGAAGAGTAGAGAAAAAGAGTTGGTTTTATTGAAGGTAAAGGAAGGAAAATCTTTTGCTCTAAGGTAATTATAATGTATAGTTTTGAAGTAATTTTTTGATAAAGTAATTTTGGAATTTCTGACCTAAATTGGCACATCTCATCTGGTTGGCTGAAACCAATTCTACCCCAAACAGAGCTAAAATCTATTATTATTGCTGTGGTTAATTGCCAACTGGTTGTTTTAAAAGTATGTAATATAGTTTCTCTCTTTCTTTACAGTTAGAATATCCAAGGCAGTTTCTTGTTTCTGTTAGAAATTTAATCACCTTCAAATACTTTTCGTGTCTTAAAAGGTATTGCTGAAATGTAAGAGTAGTCACTAGATGAGTCCAGCTGATATGTGTGAGCATAAGTCAAAGCCACAGACTTCAGCAATTTTCACATTAGGTCATATAAAAGGACAGATTAGGATAAAAGAACTCTAATCTAAACTAAGAGCTTAAGTTCAGTGAATATAACTGCCTCTACAGTCTTACATGCACACTTGTGTTGCCATACTGAAAAAAGAAATATAAATAACAATAAATATACTAGAATTCAAATGTCTCTTTTGTCTTCAGTACCCCAACATGCTGCATGCAGTACACAAAGGTAATGAACCCCTGGTCCTTGATGTTGAGTATTGTCCTAGCATGTTCTCATGGTTTAGGAATGGTACTCCCCAGTTTAGTGTTCCCACAGAGATGCTCCAAACCATGTGCTGCTCACTCGCACACCCCTCTGCCCTTCCTGTCCCCCTGAAGTAGGATGGAAAGGGAAATTGGAGTCATAAAAGGTAAGGATCACAGGTGGAAATAAGAACAATTTACTGGAAAGAGCAATGAGATACAAAAAAAAAAAACCCAAACAAACAGTAACAGCAAAAATACTAATAAAAGAGTGTAAAAGAAGAAAACAATTCGCAAGTGAGTTCTCACCTCTGACAATACCTGACCACTCCCTTCACCATCCTACATGACCAGGAAGGGATCCCTTCTCCCAGGAAGAGATTTCCTTTCCCCCATCTCCCAAAAATGTTTTGAGGGCGTATAGAATAACCTCCAAGTCCTAGCCATGACTCCTCCTGGCTAGCACAAAAAATAAACCATGTCTTGGTTAGGACCAGGACACATGACTACATTAAAAGTGTGCTATTCACCTCAGTACGTCTGAAAATTGCCAGAAAAGTGCCCAAAGTTGATGAATATGTAAATAAGTTAATTTGATTTTTTTTCGTGGAAAATCACTGTGAAGTTGATTCACAGTGATGTTCTCCTCCACAAGGCCAGCTTGGACAATGAAGTGATCCAAATTCCATATGGTGCAATTCCAAAAGTATCCACATTGCAAAAGAAGCTACTTTCAATATTTTCTGCTAGTTTGCGGATATGTTCAGGGTGGTGAGGGCAAGATTTCTTGTGCTAGGAGTAAGTAGATCTGAGATACAAGCTGATGTGTCTCTGCTATGATAAGACATTTCCATGGTGTTTCTTTCACTGAAGAAAAAGGAAGACGGATGATTTTTCATTAAAAATCAAGAGAGTCCAATCCAAGCCAGGGAAGTGGTGATGGACCAAGTGACAAGTCCTTGGTGGCTTTAATATAAGTTCAATTCGTTATTGAGGACACAACCTATGCAACTGTAGCAAGAGAGGCATTGTCAGATCAAAAGCCAGTTTAATGACCCACAAGAGAAACTCTTTTGGAGGTGAGTTGCCGGCTGGAGGGAACTGGGGAAAGGGGATTAGCAGAGACATCTGTTCTTCCTTCTTCCTTGCTATAGCTGTTTTGTGGATCAATGGAAAACCTGTTTCCAGTTTTGTCAGTTTGTAATTTTTCAACCTAAGTAAACAAATTATTTAAAGAAATGTCATTGCATCGCAGGAGCCCAGGACTCATTCTGTCCTGCTAGCTCTCTCCAATGCCAAGATTAACACCTGCGGTAGGAAAAGTAACATAACCACTAACGCTGCCTGTTGGCATTCTCACCAGACCGGAACAGGCTTTCACTTGGTATAGCCAAGTGCTCTTTCTTTCCCCTCATCTCCTTCCCCCTAGGAAGGAGAGATTTTTGAAGATTCAGAGACAGATGAGGACCTTCAGCTAAGTGCAAACTGGTGCAGCTTCTCTGACTTTACATAAGCTGGTGCCAGGAGCAAAGAATGGTTTTATGCAGGGAAGCAGGACAATATAAATGTAATCCTCACACTGTGCTCCACTGAAACTGGCATGAGCAGCCACTGCTGAGTGACTGCTGTTTATATGTCCCACTTCCAGCTGGTTTTATGAGCATATGTTATATCTACAGGAGATATGTGTAGGGAGCGGAAACAAAGATACTTTGAAGGAATGTTTTCATCAATGGGAGAAAAAAAGTCTTAAAAAAAAGACTTTTTACGCATGAAATCAGAACTGTGCCAGGGCTGAAGAATGAGTTTTACAGGCAAATTTGAAGACCAAGGGGGCACTACTAGCAGTGAAACCAGAGCAGTTCTGCTCAGGGTGATATAGCAAAGGAGGGATGTGCCAGTTCTGGCCTGTTTGGGAGCCTAGTCCTTCCATCGAAATGTCCTCCCCATCACTTCATGGAAGGCAGAAAGGACACAGAAACATGCAGGAGACCTTGAAAGGGCAGGGTCTGCCAGGGTGGAGACCATTCTCACCCTGCAGCTCGCTCTGGGAGAGTGCTGCCCCCAGAACCCATGCAAGCGCCAGAGATCAGACAGTGGCTCTAAGCAACCTCCCCGCAGTGCTGCAGATGAGCCTGGAACAAAAAGTAGTTTCACAGTCTCTGGGGTTCTGAGCAGCCAGCAAAGAGGAAGGTATTCTGCCTCCTTCCAAGGTCTAACTTGTCTGCAGAAAAATCTGAGTGAAGCCGACACACAAATCAGAACAACCATTTTTCTTTCCCAAGCATTTTGGTACCCTTGCTAGTAATGGGATCATTTAAGGTTTCTAAATGTTTCATGGAGAAACAAAACCTTAGATTTTCAGTGTTATTTGTCATCTGGCAACTAGTTACTTCTTACAATAAGCATTTGATTTATATTGTGACATCATGAAGCACTTGATGGAAAAAAAGTGACTCACTCAGGATAGTTCATTTTAGATACAACGGATCCAGCATACCTTGATAAACCCACATCAGCAGTTTCCATATTTCTTTGGTTCTAACTCCCATAAATCAGCTTCACAGGGACACAGAGATAAAGCTTGAAGCAAAAAATTGTATCTATATTGCATTCAAACAGTGGAAGACCACCACTGTGAAGCTTTACTAGAATAAGGGCTAAATCCTGCTATCTGATATCCAGCAGAATTTAGGAAGGAGCTTAGCTGAACTTACTGACCTGATGAGCAGCTTTAACATTTTTGAGCAGGCGTATAAAGCACATTTTCACCTCTTCTTATCCTCCCTGCCCCCACCAGTGCAAATGCTTTCAAATCTTTTCTCACACAGAGCTAATTCAAGATTTTGGGGAGAGCTAGTGAAATGATTCATTGGACAAACACTCAAATGTAAATCCCTTAGTTTAGGACAGATTTATAAAAGCAGCCAGGCAACAGCATCCGAATTCCCAAATCAGTGCAGGAAGGGAGTGCAAGGCAAGGAAAAGAGGCAGTTTCTTCTTTCTGACCTTGTTTTCCACTTGAGGAAAAATCAATGCTTCTAAAAGATACAGAACTCCCACTCTCTAGTCAAACAATTAACATAAGAACCGTTCTGACATATGTAGAGAAAACTTGCCAGATTTATCTTCTGTACCTTTCTAGTAACTGCTTCCAGTTATGTAGCATGGCTGCTGTATCTGGTAAATTAAGTCAAAAGTAACACTTAATTCAACAAAAATCTTCTCTATTTAAAAAGGCTTGTTACAGAATCCTCTTGCAGGAAGATTCACATGATATTTAGTATCAACTCAGAAAACTGAGAACCCTGATCCAGGACTTGAAATCCAATAGTCAAGCCCTTTCAGTCTGAAATACATTCCCATATTCAGCATATTTTCCTTCTTCATAGGAACAACTCCAATATTTCTGTCTACACCTACAATTCACTGAAATAAAGTTCAACATGGAAAACTCATCTAGAGGGGAAGTATGTCTTTAAAATATTTAACTTATATCATTGCCAAATTTATATTCTCTAATATAATTATATAGTCACAAGGGATGAGACTTTTAAGCTACTTTTAGGTATTTACAGACAAAATAATCTTTTGGAAAACATCATGTGGCATTCAAATGCCTCTGAGAGTGAATTTTGGAATCTGCTTTTCTGTGAGCATGGAGGTGATGCTTGTGCAGGAGGTGGAGTGAGCAGTGTCCAAGATCTTGATCTTCTAGTGCACATGATTGACTTTTTCCAATGAAATCCATCTGAGCCAGAGATTTGCAGTGGCAAAAACCAGCTATCAGCCTCTGATACATCAGCATTAGACTGTAGCTCAGAAGAGCTTAGCTCTGAAAGACTATACATCTGTTAAACATATTGGCATTTCTGAAAAGCTGGCTAAGATTGCATTCCTTGAATCAGTTTCTAGGGACTTGTCTTGAGGCTCATTTAACCCAATCTGGGCAGTGCTCTGAATATAGCTAATCTTAATAAGGTATGCTCAGATATTCAGGAACCTAGTGACAAGACGTGGGCCAAAGGAAAATAACATGCATTTCTCAGTAATTGCTAGAAGGGAAAATAAAATAAATTGTAACTCTGTAATGTTCATGTACTTCCCTTTTGTTGCTTTTTCACATAAAACTTGCATGCAAAAGTGTCAGCTGACATTCTCTAGTGCTTCAAGATATGAATCACCTGCTGATAGACTTGGAAACTTTCTCTAACATTTATATGTAAATAATCTCTGTCAGGTTCCTTGTGCTGGGATTTGAATGGTCTTATTAAAAACAGGTGGAGGGAAAACTTCTTGCTGGCAGGACTGGTGCTGGTGCAAGTGGAGGCATTGGCTGGTGATGCATCTTTGCAGACCCCTTGCAGATCCACTTTTGATGGTAGGACTGTATTCAATGCATTGTTCATCAAATCTTTAAGCTCAAACTTGTGGTTTCTTTTCCTCGAGGGAGAGAATACAAGTTCCCCAGTAGGTGGACACACGATTGTTCAGCTTAACATCTCACATCTTGCTCCTCAGCTGAAAGCCCTCTGGCCCAGCAATGCCCTTCCACACTCTGATGAAAAACTAGTTTTACTCAATCTTGCAAAGCTGTCTGTGTTAAAACCTTACTCCATTCCAACTATTTTTCTGGTGTTTAGTTAAAACACATAACTGGGAAAAAACTTTCTGGATAAAAAAATATGGGAAACTCATTAGATTATGACCATCAACCCATTCAATTTTCCATGTATAAAACACTCTGTTGTTCATTCCTCCAGACCAGAACTTGAGTTGAAAGCCCTGGAACAAGCAACTTGGAAAAAACAGGTGAAATTTTGGTCCTGCAACCTAAGTAGGTCTTCCCTGTCAGGGTAGCCAGAAAATTACCTATTATCTCAGCTTCCATAAAGCCACCAGTCAACAACTCCTTCTTTTTGCTCTGTATTGGAGAATTTTAGCCTGATTTTCAGTACTGTGCCTTTAAAATTCAGGGCAGAATATCATAGAGAGTGAACCAAGGGGAATTTACATTGCAGTAAAGACTCTCTACTTCCCAATGTCATCATTCTCAAACCTGGCCTAGGAAGAATTAAATACCACCTATTCACAAATCTCCAGTCTGTTGAAAAAGCCAAGAACCCTGGAAGGATGTGTCAAAGGAGCTGCACAAACACCACAAAGGGAATTACCTAGGTTCAGTCAGTAGGAAGCACCAGGCAAGCCCACTGGCGGAATTTAGAAGATGTGAGTGTGTCCTAAGTTAGAAGTTGCCTACTTGACTTTCAAAAGGAGTAAACAGGACAGACCCAGACTCTGATTCACAGATAAGTTTGTTGATTTGAATTTTGTGACAGAAACAGGCCCTAAGCCTTTGAGAACTGGGACTAGTGAAAACTCTGTTACCCACATAGCCACTCTCAACTGCTGTCTGCCACATCTGCTCTGGAACTGCGCAGAAGAGCCAGCAGGCTGGTGGGTCTTTCCCCAGTGGGACTACTGCTGGTGCACTGCACATGCTTTTCAGAGGCAACAAATATGCAGATAGGTGTAAAAGAGACTTTTAAACACAAATGTATAAATCAAAAATGGAAGACTCAGTTTTTTCAAACTAAGTATCTCAAAACTTTGGAGAAGGCCATCCGCTGAGCATCTCCTGCACAGAAAAGGGTAATTTAGATGGAATCCTTCACACAGAACTAACATCTGAACGCCTGCTGGTGTGCTGGTTGACTCTGTTGCCACTACCATATCTCCTTTGCAGAACCAGACACCTGCCTTGCAGTTAATGCTCCTGCCAGGTTGGAGGGAGAGCATGCTATGCAGTAACACCTGTACTATACAGTGACTGCCCTGCCATGCAGGGAGATTGGATTAGCAACTGGGGAGCTGAGCTAATAAACTGTAGCTAATGTTCCCCCATGAGCCCACTAATTTGAGTTAAAAATGCCACTTTGCTCACATTAAGGGCCTTGCATGCAGAAGGGATTTGCAATGGTATCGACACACAGGTTATAACAGTAAGAAACTCTCTGACAGGTATTACAACCTTTGAAGGTCTGAGATAAAAATTCTCCTAATAAATTATGTAAACCTATAAAATTATCTGAAGTAAAAGAGATGATGTGGTACACTTCTGTGTGTCACTCAAAATCAAGGAGAACAAAGGAGAAAATATCTTCATGCTCTTGTTCAACCTCTCCCGATAAGATTTCTGGTTGGGAAAGAAAGAGGACTTTATAACCTCTGTCAGTGAAGCAGCAGCCCACCTGTACCAGTCCTTCTGTCCCAAACACTGCAGCGCCGTGGTGACAGCCACCACCTCCTTCTTCCATGCCTCAGACATGGGAAGCCTGAAGATGAGAGCCACAGGATTACCCGTCTGGTCTTTTCCTGCCCTAGAAACTCCACACTTATACACAAGCACAAAGGCTTTTTTAAAAGCCTCTTTCAATGTCTAAGTATCTTTGTATGCATAAAAGCCAATTTTTAATACTGTTCTCTTTAACTGGGTCCAGAAATACTTCTGTCTTCCAGGACCAGAAGTGGATGCCAGAAGACGCTAGAAGTTGCACTTCTGGGATTCATTCACAATTCAAATTTTGCTTTAAATTAAGCCAGCAGACATGGTCCTATAGGACTGTTCAAGTCTACACAGCACGATAACCCACAATATATAGAGCCCTGAACTGATGAAAGCCAAGTGTGCAACAGAAGCGAGCAGGGTACCTGTGGAGGCCAGCTCCTCTCTGGCAGCACAGTGCCACACTAGCACAGCAACTTCCATTCCAACCTGGCAATGACCCACCACCTTGGGCCAACAGCAGGATGCAAGGATGCAAAGGGTGCGAAGGATACACGATCAAGCCCACTGTTTAGGCCACTTTTGGATCACTCTACCTGAAATGTTCCTAAATATTCCTGAACAGATTGGTTTTATCTTCAGATACTGTATCTTGCTACACCTGGAACTGATACTGCATCTGTTTACAATTAGAAGATATTGTGCAAAACTACAGTTTTTATAGAATTAGGCCATGTAGGGAAGGTGTTTATGATCTTGAGTGAGGCATATGCTGTTTCTAGGTTGTGATTAAAGCACAGAACTGTTAAAGAACAGGAAAAAGGGCAGCTATCTTGGTATCTCTATCCTTCTTTTGCTAAATTTCTTTTACTCTTACTTGCTTTTCATTGTATCTTTCACCTCATATTTTGTTCATAAATAAACCAAGGTGACTCTTAAGATTATTTATGCTCCTTGCTTCAATTTCCTTTCTTGGCAATTTATTCCAAATGCCAATTGAAATTTTTTCAGTTTCTCAGATTTTTGAGACAATTTATAAGATTTAGGTGTTGCCACAGTAGTGGAAATCTCCTCTGAAAAGGGAAAACAGGATTTGACAGAACCCCAAACTATGATTTTCAATTTGTCCTGCTTCTCATTTGTTCTCCAACATACAAAACTTTTTGCAATATCTATTGTCTACGATAGGTCTATGGCTTTTTCTAAAGCCACATGACTCAACAGAGGGAAAAATACCAATTTGGTAATGAGAGATGCTATGTGAAGACTAGGCTCAGATTTTTCATTGCAGGCTTGGGATACCATTTCTGCTTCCTAGAGTAAAGTGGAGCTGCTGCTAACACTTTCTCATGAAACTATTTATTGTCAAACCAACGTTATTTAGAGGCAGGTTCCTCTAAAGAGAACATAAGTTTAGGATTTGAAGATCTTTTAACTTTCCATTCCTCCAGGTCTAATTTCTTAAAGTTGGCTCTTGACTCCTCAATACAGCTAATCCAAGTATTTGCAGTGATATTTTTATTTCCAGAACTGACATTCTGCCAAACACAGAATGTTTTATGAATCAGAAAGATTTTCTAGAGGCTATCAGAGAAGAATGCAGAATAGCTGAAAGTGTAATTTATAAGGTCCTCACCTTAGCAGGAGATGTACCAGCTGTTGTTTACCCATATGTCAGGTTAATGCCAGATTCATCTTTTTGCTGTTTTCTCTCTCCTGATTCTTCTCTTAGCAACTTGTTATTTCTAAGAAAACTCTAAAAATCCAATTTTTTTTCTACCACATGTGGACCAAAATCAAATTTCAAAACCTCAGAAGTACTCACCAAAAGAAAATTCTGTTTTCTTGCTGGGGTAAACAGCAGTCTTAACTGCAAATACCCTTAGCACAATAACCCAGTAGGAAAGAAGAGGAAAGCTCACATGGAGTGTAAACAATCTGATGCTTGCAAAACAGTCCCAAATGTATTTTCAAATATATTCCTTCGTCACTGCTCAGGATGCTGCCTAATGAGTTGACAGTAAGCCAGTGACAGTCTCACACAGCAAAAGTTTAGCGCTTCCTTTTTTGTACATTCAAGTATTCCCTATTGTTTTGAAACTGTTAGTAATGCTGCTGCTCTGCCTTTGCCATCAAACAAGCCCTTCTCCAACAGTGACTCATTCAAGTTCTGGCACTGCGTAGGATAAAGAAGAAGTGTTAATAGGAAACGCTTGGTGACATAGATAGGAGGAGAAGGGGAGGAAATATGCAAAGCAAAGTTCTGGCTCTGTCATGTTTTCTCTAATTTGCAGGGTTTTCCACTCTTTTTGGAAACTAGATGCTGGGGGTCACCACGCTGCATTCCCTGGATATGCAGAATGCTGAAATCCCAAGGGGCATAAGTTAGTGAACACCACATGATTCCATGCTGTTCCTGTTAGAAAGATTGTTTATTTCAATGGTCTGTGTTACTTTTGTTCTCCACAATGCATTTTGGGTTACTTCACTCTCTCCTGAAGCTTCACAGCCATGGAACACTATGGTTGCCAAGTAAGTGCTCTTCCAGGGATCTATTGGTTACTAGGCTGTGATGGTTTCACCTGATTGGGATGGGCAAGAACAAGAATATTACTCCTCAAATGAAACATGACCATTGCACCCCATAGCATCCACACTTTGCTTAAATCCTCTCACGCAAGAAGCAAGAGATAACTGCCACTGCATTCATCTGTGCCAGTATTTCACTCCAAAACTGTTATTTCTTTAGAGCTTCATAGAGTAACTAGCATCTGTCCTCTGCAATTTCAGAGCTTTCAGCCAGATAAAGGGGTGTGACTAGGAAGACAAACTGACTTCAGGAGTGTACCTTCTTTTCTTCTCATATTTTCACCATGTAGTTTTAAAATTTAGCCCATTGTCTTCTGTTCCCATTTAAATTTCATGCAGGACTAACACTTCTGTGTTAAAGAGATAGTTCTAACCTGCACATTGAAGGGGTTCTCAAAATACTAGTAGGACAGAATTCTTCAGGTAACATGGACATGGTTCTCCTTCTTGATGTAGTGCCGACATTTTAATGGAGTCCTGTAGGTAATGGACTACAATAACCCTGACATTGCCAATCTAAAATTAATGCAAGGGGAGAGACAGGTTCTGTATTTTTTATTATCTCTTAAAAGTAAAACAGTAAAAGTAGTCTTGAAAACAGAGAGAGGTGAAGAGTCGCTCTCCTCCTGAGAGGAAATGAAGTTCAGTTTATTTGCAATGTATATCTTGACTGTATGTCACCTTGAACTCCTGTGAAAAGCATGCTTTTCTGTACTGTTGTAGTTTTTCTAATTTCTGCTTTACAGTCTCTCGGGACACCCACTAAAAGCATGCCAAAGGGGTGGGGGAAGGGTGGGGGCTTGAATATTTGAAATCTATTAAATAAAATAACACTTTTGAAATACCCAAAAACATATGAAAATATGTTTCCCCTCATGTGGGAATTCAGCTGTTCCCAGGAACAGCCTGGGTGTCAGGAGACCAGAGTAGCATATGAGGAATGTATTAAACAAATGATGGAAGAAGGATTGAATAGCTCGGGGAGCTGGAAAAATAATACATAGCTTTTCATCTTGAGTCTACCCTGGACTGACAGAGCAAATGAAAATCATTAGACTCTGAAGACAGTTTGGTGGTCCATGTGGAATCACTTGGTGGTTTCTCTGGAGTTACTAATAGACAGCTTTCTACATCACAGAAACTTCCATACATTTATCACCCTTTTCAGCAGTCCTAGTGGAAGCCAAGAATAAGGGTTTAAGAGAGAAAAACATTTAAGCATATGCTTAAAATTAAGCACCTGCTCAACTACTTCTCTGGATGAGAACCTTAAAAACTGCACTGCTAATATATGTGGTAAAATTATGAACAGCAGAAAGGAAAAGGGGCTGTCCATATGGTACCTGTTCTGGAAAAGATTTTATTTTCATTAAGTAGCTTTTAGCAACATCACACTGTATTTAAAAAAAAATGAAAAAAGAAAAATTCTCAAGGCTATATTCCAAAGGCCATCTGTAACAGACAGTCAGTGAGGAGCAAGTGTATCAGTATCCTGTGCTCTCTCACCAGAGGCTGAGAATGTTAAGTCCTCTCATGTGCTTGCATTTCAATGTGGAATTAATTAACAGATGCCATCATATTTTCCATTTCTCTGCACTAGGCAATGTTAGAAATACTGAAGCAACTTCCAGGTAAGTCAGTAGAAGTACCCAGCAAAGTGCAATACCAAAAATCTATCTGGAGTCCTGCCAAGCCACATAGTTGTGTTAGTACAGTGCAGGCACATCTATGTGGCTTCCAGTTTTGAAGCCGGCTGCAGGATCCCAGATTAGTGTGGCATTGCAGGGGACCAACAACCTTCCTTTGCTCCCAATGGAGGAAATGAAGCGTAGGGAATGACAGTGCAGGGCCTCGCTGTGACAGAAGCAGAGTCTCATTGTACAGAGATAACTTTTCTCATTTTTTCATCACATAAATGTAAGGGAGGCTGAATGCACCAATTCATCCTCAGCAGGTTGATCATACTTGCTTCCAGTGCAGAATTTACACTAATACCAAGACGAGAAAAAAAACTAAAAATTAATCAAAATGAAGTTTTGTCCTTATCTCATCCAAAGACTGGACTTAATTACACTCCTTAAATGAAACTGAAGAAAAATAATTACTTGGCTCATGATTATTTTTGTCTGCACTGAAGCTGCATCAGGAATATTTGAAAAATGTAAAAACTGGTATGAAGTAAAAAGATTTTAATTTTGATATTAGGTGCAAACTTCGTACTAGCAATGTTAATTGTGGCAGATTATTCCTCTGCCTGAACTCTCTCCTTTCTACAAATTAACTAGAAACTGAGGACGTATATTTGCTTCCACATGCCTACCAAGTTCATATGCTACATTACACTGCTAAATGCACTTGTGATAAGACAACTTTAGATCATCTTTACTTTCATTACTGACAAAAAGATTGAAAAATCACAGGGGCTACCACATTTTATCATCATGAAATGCATGGAAATGTTGAAGCATGTCTTGATCAACTGTTTATATCTGTGCCAGCTGCTAGAAATTTCAATCAGAGAAAAATATCTGCTACAATTTTTAAATTATTAAAGAATGGTAAAAATTGATAAGATAAAGCAAGAGAACATGTTTATTTAATAATATGCTATTTCTGTATGATCTCTTTCTAAAATTAATCTACTCAAATATTTGCTGAAATGTATAGACTAATGGATTAACTACACGGCAAATGTAGGAATTGATGACAAATATTTTGGCCATAAAATGTGATTTTTACTTAAAAATGTATCATGACAAAGTAGAAAAAAATTACATGAATTTATTTGCATATATCATGGCTCACCTTCCTGACTTTGCTTTTTACCCTACCTAGCAAAGTTATTCTACACCATTTCAGCCAAATTCTCAAAAAGTTCATGAAAGAAGCTGAAGGCATGCTCTTGGATCTTGTCTAAAAGAATAGGTCTGAAAGGTATTTGCAGACAGTGATGGGGTCTACACACCGTCCTCTTGGGTCCCATTCCAGCTCTGGAGGCTAGAACACACTTGGGTTGGTGCAGAGTTTTCTGTCTCTGCTCCATCCCAGTACAACGCCCTTCAACGTCTTCCTCCTGCTCTGTTTCCTGACCCCTTTCCTGGCCAGTGCCATGATCCATTTGCTGGGTTTCCGGATCCTTGTCCTCTTCCCAAACCCAAAACATGCCCAGCCCCAGAACAAGACTTTCTCTCTGGTCCCCATCTAATCTCAGCCTCTCCACACCCTCTCTTCCTGGCTTCCCCTCCCAGTTTCTTTGCCAAGTCCACATGTCCCCACCCCTCCGTCCCCAATGACATTCCTCAGTCCTTAGGTCAGCTTCCCACTTCCCCTGACTCCAGCTACTCATTTCATTACTCTGTGTCCTTATCTGCTCCCTTCCTCTCAGCTTAAATCACACGGCTCCCTCCTATCCTGCTGCCCGGACTGACCACAGCAGGGGAATACAGGGGCAAAGGGCCAATGCTCGGGGTTACTCGGGGCAGCCTCCTTGGCAAGGAGCTGTGGGAAGTCGCCTTCCAGAGGAAAGCCCAGTTTCTCTGCTCAGCTGCAGGCGAGGCCATTCCCCGCTGCTCTCTGCAGCCACGACAGCAGCCACAGGCACTGGGAGGCTCACACCTGCGTCCTGCAGGTGAGGTTTTCAAAGCACTTGCTTCAATTATGGAGGTCTGTAATGATCAGGCATACAGAACATTTTTGCCCCAAACCTGTGACTTCATTGGCTTTCATGGGGGTTTCCTTGGCTTTGGAAATGAGCACATCATGACATCACTGACATGAGAGTCATATAACAGTAGGTGATGCCTCTGCTAATCCACGGCTGTTCCAGGTTGGCTGGTTATACTTTCTGCTTGAAAAATATTTTCTCAGTCTAAGGGAACTCTATCAAACTGTCTCCTGCTACATGGTTTCATAAGTCCAAGTGTCCACATAGGTAGAGAGCCCCAGTCGTCGTCATTCCGCAGTTTATCAAAGAGATACCTAGAGTGGAAATTGTGAGACCATCATCACCATTTTCTACAAACACTGCAACAGAGGCTTCATAGATTCAATTATAAGGCCTGAAACAAACCAAATAAAGCTTAGCCATTCCAGAACATTGTGGAGGGGCAAGCTGAAAATGGGAAGTTGCAAATTTAGAGTAGCATGAGAAAAAGTGTAAGAAATCTAAAAACCACCTTAATTATAAACCCTCAATTCTCTTGATTCGCTGAAATTACTCCCCATTTAGTTATGGCAGGGACAATGGAGCACACAACTGTGCTATCGACCTGGCAAGAGACCCACAAATTTGCAGCACTGCCCTCTGTGCTACAGGTCCTCTATGCATCTGACCAATACATTTTCCATCTCCAAGGGTTAATAGATACCACTCACCATGCTGATAATGCACTCATTTTTGTTGGGATTTTGTTCAGTACAGGGAGGTAAATACCCCAACTCCTGCCTTCTCTATTCTCCCTCTATTTAATGTTAATCTTTGCTGACCTGAACCTGCAGACCTCCCTGAAAGTGGACTAGAGTTCTCAGGCGGAAGATGTTGAAAACAAAAGGGAAAAGATTTTTATTTACAGGCAAATATTTAGAGCACTTTAACTGACAATCATATCAGCTTGCCTACCCTTTCTTTCCTTGCTCCAGGTTTTGCCTAAGGGAAAAAAGAGCAGGGCAAGCCCCAGGTGCATCAGTTATGAAATATCTTCCATCAATCCAGCGTTTGCCTCAAGGACAGCAGTCCTAGTAGGGATTAGCAGCTTCCACAGGGAGCTAATGAGGAAGCTGAGAACTTGGTCTCCACAGCCCCCTCTCCCTTCCCCACCTCCCCAAGCAAAGCAAAGCCCTCGTGCACCCCACAGTTTCAGCAGCAAAAATACACACTCTGAGAAAAAGAGAAATGCAGCTCTGGCTTCAGAGAAATACAGGATGGCAATTACAGGCCATTCAGGAAAGAGTTAAACCAAAGACAAGAGTGCCCCTAATTTCAGCCTAGACACTGTTGGTTTTATTACAGTCTTCTCTGAAATTTGGCAGGCTGCATGCCAAGCACTTTTTGATTTGATTTTACTTTTGTTTTACTTTCTCACACACAGAAACTGTCCTCAAAACCTCTTATTTTTAAGCTAAGTGCCAAAAAATGCTCATGTGCCAGCCAATGACTCATCTTTTAAAAGCCTGGCTTTTGGAAGGTGGTTTTCATTTCAGGAACTTAGGATTGCTTCCTGGATACTAAACACTGTGGGATCAATAATTAGACTAGAAAAATGTTGAAAAAGAAGTATTTTAAATATTTAAACATCACTCATCTTTAGGGGTTCTGCTTAACTAGAGATATGTGGGAGTTCCAAGCAAAGGAAAAAACAGGAAGGCCAAGAGTTTGGCTGATGACTCAACATGGCCAACATTCACCTCTTTTTTTTTTTAATCCTGAAACATATTTTAAATAATTTTAATCACTTTTTAATAACAGAACCAGACATATACATCACGTTGACTTGGAAAGAGTAGAAACACTATCCCTTTTTTTTTAGTGTGGGTGCAAATGGAAAACATATGATGACATTCCATCTCTTCCTCCCCTGTGCTGTGTTTCACCCATTTCTCAACACACAACAGTCATGCAGCCCTTATCAGTGCTGTGGTTACATGTCATCATTTTGCCATCATGCAAGGTGAACTTCTGAAGTACTCTATTGCTTCTAGGGATTTCCTTGTTTACACACCACATAAAACCTTACTTGCACCACAGGAAAGGCATGTGAGAACACAGAAGCCTGTACACAGGTGAGGGCATCCATCAGGAGTCAGGGTGAAGGAAGGTCACAGATCTCCTCTTAAGCCTGGATTGTTTCTGTTTGGAGGCGATAGAGTTTATCAACTCCAGCAAGTTAATGACTGGATGACTCAAACAGCTATTTTTCTAGAGGGAATAAACAAAGTGATAAAATAAAAACTAGAAGGCTGAGGGGGAAAAAAAAAAAAAAAAAAAGAGAGATACTTATTAGGTCCAAAACTAAACATGGACTACCTCTTCCTACGTTTGATGCAGGCTCCAGCACAGTTATTCAGGGTAACTGTCTTTTTTTTAATTCCTGCTGAGATCATTCATTCTTTATATATCAAGGCTAGCAACTATGACTCTCAAAACTTGCTTATAAACATACTTCACATCTTATGCGTAGGACAATCTGCCAGTGCGCAGGTGCCCTTGTCCATGGGTGTTGGGTGAAATATATATATAGCTATCTGGTTATTCTGGGATTGGTAACATCCTGGACTGACACTGCAATCTGTTAAGAAGCAGTTTTGAAGAAGTCTAATGAAGATGGTATAGATTTTCTGGGAGCATCAAAGGCTATTAAAATTTTTGTCCCACCTAATCTGCTCTTCTGTGTCAAAGACAAACCAGCATTGAATGTTTCAAAGTAAGGTCAAGAGTCCTTGGTTTAGCCTTCAGTCTTTTAGTTACACCAGTAACTGGCACTAGAGAAAAATATTCCTAACTAGTCAGCTGCCGCATATGTATGTTTAGAAATTAGACAGCTCATCACAACTTTGCCCTTTTTATTCACTGGCATGTTTTGGAGCAACTACTAATGGAAATAAAACATTTTTTTTCCTTACGCAAATCAGCCAAAAACCAGAAATTTCTCTATCCTGTTGAAAATGAACAAACAAATAAAACAAATCTAAAAACAACCATCCAACTTTTCTTCATGTATAGTTTTAGTCACCAAAATGAAGACTCAAACCACTTTACTAAGAGTCAGAATGAAAACATCCCATGCTTTTTCTTCTTAGCGTGTCGAGAGCTGCAAGTTAGGTAGCCTTACTCTTTTTCACTTAAAACATGTGAAAACACGAGCTATGCCACTCGCTCTAAAACCTCTGAGTGTGCCACAACGCAAACACAGCCAAGCAACCAGCATCACTTACTGCCATGGTATATTGGAAGCAGGTGTTTACCCGCATTGGTGGGATGGTTTTTACAGTGGCAGACTTCTGATCTTCACTTAATTTCCTGCTACTGACCCTTGCTTGCGGAGCCCAGCCCGGCTGGATGCGCAGGCCGCGGAGTGGCTGCCAAGAGCAGGGAGCTGCTCAGCTTCCTACACTAGGTGGCATGGAAGGACCAAGTTTCGCCACCCCCAGCACCGTCCGATGCCAAATGACGCTGGTTATGAGTCTTGCAATCTCTTTTCCTTGTGCTCTGCAGAAATATTTATTTATATATGTATGTATGTATGTATGTATGTATTTAATCACCTGGCAGAATTTTATCCGGATAAATGCTGAAGTTCTTCTCGGAGGGGTTCGCTTGTGACTTGTCCATTCCAACAGAGTGGGAACTCTTCAGTGTCCTTGGTGACTTTCTGTCTCGACTAGTCCATGTTGATTTTCAGCACTTTTATACCTCCTAACTCTGTACCTTACTCCGTTAAATCTCAGGTTTCCCATTAGTTCTCCTCATTTCCCCATTACTCTAGATGGAGAAAAAACAGCACTTTGAAATTTTGTAATTCACGGGGCAGGAACTTGGCATCCTATGTCTGAAAACACATTTTTAGTGTTACAGAATCAGATCACTTTTGATGTCCGAAACAATCAGGATTCTCGAAGAGGTCAGTTTGATTCTTACATTGCTCAACTACTGAGCTGATTACTGCAAATTATTGACTCTATAAAGCAACCAAGCTGGATCCATCAGTGCTGTCACTGGGAAGGGCAGCATTGCTCAACACTGGGATTGCACTAAGAGCACAGCATGTGCAGCTACAGTTCTGCTGCAGACCTCCTAATCCTTACTCCTATCCCACCACGGATACAGATGTACAGTCAAGAATGTCCCAGTCCGTTCAGGATGCCTACGTGGCCCTAAACCATGTGGACGAGACTTAGAGCATAATCATTACCCTGTATTGTTGCCTCTCCACTGTCACTACAAAGTACCTCATTTCTAAGTGGCAGTTTCCGATACCACCTGGATGCAACGCCATTCCCATTACCTCACCGTTCTCCCAGCATGTTACTTAACAGCTTTCCAGCAAATAAACCCTGCCCATGCACCCATCTCCCCACGCCCCAGCCCTTATATGTAATTTGCCTTCCATTGCCTGGGGTAAGAACAGAGGGTAGATTATCTCTTGAGGTGTTTTCCATCTCTGTTTTCTATGATTCCCTGGGGACAGGCTTATCTCTAAAGTAACATCTTGCAGGATTCCAGGGTTACACCGGTGAACGTGTTAAGGCCAGAAACGGGGAGGGAGATGCCTGGTATTAATAGCAGAGGCATGGCTTTTCAAAGTGGAAGATTTTCCCATTATGCGAATGAGCCTGAGTAACTCAGCTTGGGATTCAGAATTCAGGTCTCAAGACTATTTACTGTATTTTTTAAATCAGATTCTGCAGCCCCAGCTATTTAACTCTGTCTTGTTCTGCTTTCTGTTCTCATGTCCATACTGGAGTGATTTTTCTACCTCCCTGAGGTACCGAGCTGGCACCCTCCCCCTTCCTCTCTGCCTGTCCTGACCTTCCATGGCCTTTGCCAGGATACCAGGAGAAGCAGAGAGGCCACCTGCATCAGGAGTAGAAAAAGAAAAAAAAAATCCCTGGGAGCCAGGTTGAAACCAAGGAAGGTTAGGGTCAGGCACAAAGCTCAAAAGAATGTTTCAACCTAGTTTTGGTTCAAGGAGATGTCCAACAAATACACCCTCTGGCCATTACAAACATCTGTATTTCATCTCTTGTTATACAGCAATAAGCACCACCGATACATTTCAGTTTCAGCATTTACAAACTATACTTCCTGGAGGATAAGAGTTCCTATGAGGAACTATAGACTACAGCACTGTCAGTACTTGGCACAGAGCAGCTCACTGTGCAGCACAGAAGAAAGAAGGCAATACCACCACACAGTTCTCTCCCGGCTGCATACCTCCCTGTGTTTCAAAATAACATATAAAACCTCCAAGTAGCTTCAAGGAAGACCCATGAACAAACTAAATGAAACTATGCCTTTTGGGTGTCTGTACAGCAACATGTCCTCAGTTTCACCAGTGCAGGCGTAAACAAGAGATAAAAATTACACACAGGGCACAAACACATGACAATGTGAAACACTATAAAGTTTTAATTGCCACTTATTCAGTTAAGCCTTTCATAGCTCTCTGCTGGTGAGTCTTGAGCAATGTGGTCATTCCATTCTCAGGCTCATAAAAATTTACTGCATGCCTTCATGTGTTCTCCCTATATAGCTCCACTTTATTTCACTGGCAAAATAAGGCCAGCTGGAGCTGCAGCTCTGATTAGCTGAATGCTTGAGATGCAGAATGCAGTCCCCAGAATACATCATATTCATGGTAATATTCTGACTGTAAAAAAGGCTTGACTTTTTAAGCTTCTCCAGAGATGCAGATAAAAGTAATGTGTCAGAAATAGGGACCACCTACACATCAGATCACACTTACAAGGATAATGTATGCAGGCATATAAAATTGCCATGGAACGCGAAGCCACACAGAAAGGGGTACTTCCCCAGGCTACTGACTGGTTTATTCCACATTTCACTGACTTTATTAGGCAGCTGAGTGACATTTGGTATCATCAGAACCACCTGAAGGGATGAAATTTAACTGTTCTTGGATAGCCAGCACCAGGGACATTATGATTTTAAAATACACCAAAAGACAAAGTCACAAGCAAACAGCACTGCACATTCATACCTGCTTTTTTCCAAATCATAATCAAAACCAGTGAATATAAGTTTCCTAGTAGAGACACTGAAACAGCTCCATTAATTGTTAAGATTCCAGTTATTATTATTGCCAAAGCACTTTTGTAGGGAGGGATTTGAAACATTTTTCTAAAGGGAAAGAAAATAAGGAAGAAATGCAGCTCTGTGACTCAGAGGTGCAATTGAAATAAAAATCTAAACATTGTCACAAGTGGCACCACTGAAGCCCAAAGCAAAACACTACATCTTGGAAATTTCCAGAGGATCTCGGAAAAATTCAGTGCTTCAAAACAAAGAGCAGCAAAATGAAAAGAATGTCAAAAAAAGAACTTGAAAAAAAAATGAGTAGTTAAAGCTAAATCATTACTATTTCTACAGCCCAGAGAGCAGCAAAAAATGATTGATACACAGCTTGGTATGCAAACTTGTACTTCACTCTTACTGCACTTATTCTACACAGCTAAAGAGCAGAAGAGAGGAAGAGTGTGGAGCTCCGCATCATCAGTGTTTCTGGCAATTTCTCACTTTCTTCAATAAACCTGAACAAGATCCTTGTTTGAGTTCCCAGCGTTCATCTGAAGACTCCTCAAACAAAACTAGCCAGCTTTGCTTAATGCTGCTATGATCCTGTTTTGTAAGCCTTGGGAAGAAAGAGCAGGAATGGAAACGGAGTAGTTGCAGCCCAGCTCCACCTCAGACACATCTGTCCACAATCATGGACTCTTCTGTTCCGATGCACCACGTTCCCAAGTTATTATGGTGACTGAAACCTTGGACAGCACAAGACGTCAAGCTTCAGCCCTGCACGCTCTGCAGTGTGGCTGCACTTCCCAGGTTGAGGGTCCCAGTCCCCTGGGCATTATTCTCACTCTTGTTCCCAGCGCCTGGAGGTTCTTGCAAGGTGCTACCAGGGGCACAGGTTTGCCTAGTGGCTTGGACACTGTGCTGGGGAGCACTGGGTGCCCACTCAAAGCTCTGGTGCATCCTTTAGAGGCAGATCAACCTTGCAGATTAATGTCCTACAAATCCCTATCCAGTTGCTGAATCTCCTCAGATATTCCACTTAAGGCTATTCTACTTGGAATAAAGTACTTTTAACAAAAGCTGAAGCAGAAAACAAATGTGAAAATGATTCATGCTTCTGGGAAGTGGCTGTCTGGCTTCTAGAGCATGTGGCAGTGAATGTAAAATGCTGCACACAGAGTGGCTGTCTCATCAGGAGAGACCAAGGAGCAATGCTTCAAGCCTTGCACATGCACAATCAGCTTGCAGGCTGTCAGTGAAAATACTGTCCTATTGCTCTCAGATTTCTTCAGAGATGGAAACTGAACTAGCTCTCCTAAAGCTTGATGCATGCTGGAGGCTACTGGGTAATATATCCTCCCACAGCAGCTTTTGTGAACCTAACATTTCTTTTTTTGGTCTGCAAGGACCTCAGTCAAAATTTTTTGGACACTTTAGATGTTTGGAGATTTTGCTTCACCAAGAAACAAAGTTTGTACAATTTTTAAAAAGTTTCTTTTTGTCTTAGAATGAGGGTGTGAGTTGGCATCTGAGCCAAAAAAATCAGTGAAATGCACAGCTCTTCTGGTGGCAGATTGTTCCCTGTAGGAGGTCTCTGGTTGTTCTTCACATCTCATGGGTGTTACAGAAGTAGTTCTCAGGGAACTATAAAAAAGGAGAAAGGAAGGTTGTTTGGCATATTCAGAATAGCGTGTTCATGTAACCAGAAGAAAATATTGCATAGAGTTCTGTGAATGGTACACAGATACTATGGGCAATCGGAGCTTTATACTTTTATGTAACTTGTAATTAATTAATTCAATTATTCAAAGAAAATTACTTCACACCCCCACAAAATACCCTGTATCTTACTAAGGAGACAGATATGCCTGATTTTACACTCAAGTAATGTCACTTCCAGCAGAAGCTCATTTATTAAAATACCAGAATACTGCTGTACGATGCCTATCGTAACACCCACCTCCCACACACGCAGGGCAGCATGCGTCTTGTAACAAAGGAGGCATTCATAGCGATTATCTTGAAAGGTAGTAGGGGCGATGAATGCATTAAAGGGACCAGAGAAATGTTCACCAAAGAAAAGCTGAAATAGCTTAGGGGTGTTTTTACTGGAAGCTGGGGTGCCTCCACATTTGCTATCTCAGGACCAACTTTCCCTCTCATTGTCAAGAACTTCATTGAGCTTTGAACTTCTTCAGTTTTGTAGCTACCAAGAACTCTGAACCTAAGCACTTCACTCTGTGCTTTCAAAAGGTCCAAAACTAAATTTGGATCTCAGCTCTTTGGCTGGGGTTATTTGGCTAAATTTCTTTGCAGCTTCAGCTGGATTGGTTACCCTTGGGGCATCTGCTGCTGGTTTGAGCTCTGTTGCAGGCAGGAGCAGGAGAGGGCTCCTGAGAGTCCCTTTGGTTTGGTTAGAGAGGTTTGGTGACTGGATTCACTGCTCCTCTGCAGCATGGTGCTAGCTGCACTGCATTTTTGTTTTAGTATCACTATAGCAGCCCTGAGTCTATTAATACGTATTTTGTGCAAAAAACAGTCTAGCACTTTCGAAAAGGGAAAGGTGGTAATGAAGATAATCTTAAGCCTCTAAATACACTCCAAACTATTACAAAAATTATACCAAGAACTGCAAATTCTTGAGACAGAATTAAATAAAAAAAATGAAAAAACAAAACTTAACCTGAGTGCTGTCAGGTCACTCTATGCAAAGTGAAATCTTCAATCTTACCCTCCTCTGTTGCTTTTGTTGAATACTTTAAAAAGATTTTCAGTGAAGCAGCCTTACAAATGGTGCTTTGGTTTAGGGGTCAGCCCTCCACGGTGGCCACCTGAAGTTGGCAACAACCTGTTTGTCCAGCTGGTAGTTGAGGGTGCTCAACAGGTTTAGCTGCAAAGTGGACAGCTCTGCTTTCTTAGCCCTGACAGTGTTATTTCAGAGCAACCAGCCCTGCCTCTGGTGTTGAAACTCACTAAGGCCCCTGGGACCCAGCCTGGGCACAAGTGGCTTCCAGGCCAGCACAGCCAGATTGGAGGTTTTTCCATTAGTCACAGGACAGAGATCAGCAGTCATGGGGTTTGTGTAGGTTACACCGTCACCTTTCCTTCAGTGAGTTTAGCTCCTGAGGCACAGCCGACGCTTGCTTCATCTCAACGTCTTGTCCTGGCCAGCGCTTGCAGGAAGCAGGAAAACTTAACGCATGCTATATATAAAGCAGCAGAAAGACACACATTGTGTAACAGATGTCTGTTGAAAGGAGATAAAGAGACAGCCTGATTTCTTTCCCTTTTTTTTTTTTTTTTTTTGTTTGCCTGTGTCCTCATTCCCCTCCGCCTGCCCGCCTTGCTGTCTGGGGGAGGTTTCAGATTGCATTAGTGTTACCTCCCATGCCTTGGCTGCCCGTCGCTGCGCTGCCAAGCCACTGCCGCTGGCCGCCTGGCAGCTGGTGCAGGACCAGCCTCCGACAGGCAGGACAGGGACCTCTCAGTGACAGAGCCTGAGCCTGAGGGGTGGCAAAGGCTCTAGAGGCAGATCTGCTGGGGAGCGGAGCAGCCACACAGCATGGCAGCTCTTCCCATCTCTAGCTGCCACTTCCAGTTGCCATAGGTAAGGTAGCTTCAGTAGCTCTCAAAGCCTACTGTTTCAACACATATTATCCCCAGTTAGACCTCAGTTCTCAGCAAAGAAAAGGTATCCTTCTTTTTTTTTTCCCTCAGGGAACTTCACAGTAGTGTGCAATGCCTCTGGTATCTAACCTCATTAAAGGAGCTCATCTAATTCCACCATACTGAGGAAACTCTCACCTCCCTCAAAGGCAATGATTCAAGATACTAATCAGTGCAACGAGGATGTCTGAGGGTTTTTCTATCTACTGCTTCAGTCGGGCCTTTACTTTTCTTTCCCCCTTTGCTGTAGCCACAAACACTGTGCTCACCTTGCCGAGCAAGGCATCCAGTCTCTTCTTGCACACAATGCCTGGGGTATATTTAAATTTAAGCTGAGTGCCAAATAATTAAAAGGGGCCCTGAGCACACCCAGAAGAGACTATTTTCTGCTTTTCCATACTCTTCCCTCTTTACTGCTCTCTGTTATTGCTTTCTCTGGTTTCTGTCATCATTTTCCTTTGCAGCTTTTTGGGGTCTGAGCAGAGGAAGACACCTCTCCTGAAGAAGAACCTTAAAAGAGATACATTTGGCCCTGAAACATAGTTTCAGCTGCTGACCATTACATCCCTTTCCCTGGCTGTTAAAGGGATGATACAGGATCACTCTCAGGATTCAGGGTATGTCTTAATATGGTCTGATCTAACAATATGACACTAGCCAAAGTCGCTCTGTCCACGTCTCTGGAGATTGTTAGGAAGTTCTGACCTTGAAATTATGAATCATGAAAGGACGGACAGCAACCACAGAGAATATGGAGATTTTCTGAAAAACTGAGGACACTCCCACTCCCACTTACTTTCCCTGATGGTACCTGTCTCCGTCCTTCAGGCTGGCACAGCAAACCCTCGTCAGGATGAATGAAAGATCTAAAGAGTAAGTCCTATGAGAAGTGGCTAAGGGAGCTGGGGTTGTTTAGCCTGGTAAAAGGAAGCTCAGGGAAGATCTTGTCACTCTCTACAACCACCGGAAAGGAAGCTGTAGCCAGGTGGGGACCGGTCACTTCTCCCAGGCAGCCAGAGACAGGACAAGATGAAATGGCCTCAGGATGCTCTGGGGGAGGTTCAGGTTGGACATCGGGAAGATCCTTTACTGAAAGGGTGGTGAGGTATTGGAATGGGCTGTCCAGGAAGGTTGTGGTGTCACCGTCCCTGGAGGTGTTCATGAAGCAATTGGACACGACACTGAGTGCTATGGTTTAGTTGACATGGTTGTGTTTGGTCAAAGGTTGGACTTGATCTTGAAGGTCTTTTCCAACCTTAATGATTCTGTGATTCTATGAGTTATTGCTAACTACACTGAACCACCTCCAAAAGGTTATTATTAAAAGTCATTCATTACATTAATTTGCAACCCTCATTTAACGTCAGCAGACCTTTATCTTTCAGCCTAGGGGGTTATGCTAGCTCCTGCAAGCCAAAGCCCAATCATAACAAGTGTCTCAAGTTGTAATTACAGGGTGATTTCCAATTATACCAACTGCCTATTTTGCCTCAGTACATTTTCAAGTCCAAAGGTTACTTCACTATTTCAATTCCTGTATGTCTACACAGGGGAAAAAAACATAATAAACAGATAAATGAATGGAAAGAAAACAATAAATTTTGAATAATAAATATACTGGACAGCTTGTGTCTGTACTCAATGCAGAGGAAGAAATGGGGGCTGGCTGAGATGGGCCCAGAGAGTTCTCTTGGCAGGCAAGGGGATCTCTCGAGCATGGGGATGCTCTCTCTTTCGTTAGGAGGGGAAAGGAGCAGCACAATTTCAGGCTTCATTCCTCATTTCTTTGAGGCCGATAAGTTGAAATCAGTTCATATTCCTCCCACATATCTCCTCCTCCGCGGTGCGTTAAACTTTCTTGACTCAAAAAATTATGCCTGCTACGCCTCCGGCTCCATCCAGCACCCTTCAGAGGAGGGGGAAGATAGCTTAGTGAGCCACTTAGGTAGAGGCTTAAAGCTAAATAAGCAGCTAAGTGCTTGGCTGGGTCAGGAACCTCTTAGTTTGGATAAACATGCTTTTGCAGGAGGTGTTTTAAGAGATTTAAGATGCTGTCCTGACCAAGTTCCTTCACAATTCCTAAGCACAGAGGTAGAATCTCTGAAAATACTATTATTAGGGGGGTTTTTTATTACTATTTCTAAAAATAAATCGAGGTGAAGTTATATTTCAAGAAACAAGCACAGGAACTGACATATATTTATATTCTTATTTACACAACAGTTAATGAGAAGCAACATAATGAAATGCTAGGTTAATGGAGGAGGACACCTTTATGAATATAAGCACTACTGAAATATTTTTTATGTATCTTTTCTTATCAGCATGAACAGTTACATGTAACCCAAGCCAAATTTCAAGAATGCAGTAATTTCCATTGAAAATAACAGCGTTTCACATTGGGGGTTTTTAAGGTTATGTCATTTTTTGATAAACACACTGTTGAAGGACTACCAGAAAGAAAATATTTTACCTAGAGAAGGAGTGTTGACCCTAAGCCACAACAAGAGACAATTAATTATAATGACAGAGAATAATTACTTTTCTTGGTTGTATACTAAGAATTATAATTTTTTCTGAAACCTCCTGTATTCATATGAACTACAAGACAATGGGTTGGACTCGATAATCTTGAATGTCTCTTCCTACCTAGTAATTCTGTGATCCTGTGATAAGTAACTTTTTTTTTTGACCCAAGCTCTAAGGAAAAAAATTAAATTGCCTAGAAAGTGGAAATAATTGCAAGAAATTTTTGTTAACTACAGGCATAAGGAATGTGGTCAGACGTAGGAAACACATCCGACAAGATGGTCCCAGCCTATTTAAAGATTGTGGAATGCACCTCTCCCTTAGAGAAACTGTTGACAAGCAGCCAAAACTCTGAATTGCAAATCCTCCAGCCATGAATAAATCAAAGGAAATTCCAAGAAATAACTTAAGGCAGCTTAAGTGACTTATTTTGCTATAGTAACTGCAAATTCTCTGTGAAGATGTATGGGATCTGCCACAAGTCAAAGGTATTTAAGCCACCCTCAGAGGGTATTATGGCTCTGCTGCTAAAAACGTTGTATTGAAACCAAGCATGTCTGCATGGATCTAATGAGGTTCCCGCTGGAGACTGAGTTTTGCTGGAGACTCAATGAGCTAATTAGAGTGAAATGGCCAGTAGGCTGCACTGTTGGTCTGGGAACACCAGGTAACTTTATTTCAGGGGTATTTATGTGGCTGGGGAAAATCTTTTCCTCCTGGGAAAGGGATCTTGGGAGTGCATTCAAGGAAATGCATTCCTTGGAGTAGAACACTTATTAAGCAGGCTTTAGCAAGCCAACTTAACCGCTACCACCCTGTAGGGGCTCTGCTTTGCCCTGAGCAGTCAGTGCCTGGAGCCATGCAGGGAGCTTCTGCTAGGATGACTGGCTGGCAGAAGGCAAGTGTTACCTGAGCATTGACTGTTTCATTTACAAAGAAGGTGCAAAGATCTGTTTCATTGAATGGGGAGGGAACAATCCGGAAAGCCTTGTAACTTACGCGAAGAAATGAGATGTGCCCAGTCCCAAAACCACAGTGGTTCACTCTGAGGGCAGATAAGCCTCAATGAACTCTTCCCCCATCCCGTGAGATGCTGCAGTGGGTGGGCTGCCAATTCCTTGTAAACTTATGAAATAACTGCAGGTTCAAAACCATCTCTGCAAATGCCTTCATCAGATCTGGTCAAAAATTTTATTACTCTCAGAGTCTTTCGTCACCTTCGTGGAAAAACTTCCAACCGTTTTTTAAGTAGTTGGCTGCTGATAGCAAATATTGATTGCCTGCTTCTGCCTCTATCAAGCAAAGGTTTGCACACATCAAAACCAAAACAAAACAAAGCAAAACCATGATCCATTGATGATCCCATGAGATACAGCTGCACAAGGGACACTCTTGTCTTACACGTATCCTTTTCTGTAACACAGACATCACCTCTGCTGTGCCAATGCTCTTTACCCTGCCTGCATTTTACACAGTTCTTTATGTGATGGCAAATCACTAAGTGACTGCAACGAGTTTGTGGTCATTGGGGACTTTTTAACAAGAATGCTGAGGGAAGCTGAGGGACTGGATGAAGTTAGGCCACTTCCCATTTCGAAGGGAGACATTTTCATCTCTTTGAACTTTGTGGCTGTCTTATGAATGGTGATTTATCAAATCTACTGACTCACTTTTTCTTTTGGGTTTGTCACAGTTTTCTTTTATAAAACATAAAATGTTTGTGTGGATCAAAGATATTGCAGAAACAAGTAGGAATCCATAACCAGTGAGACCCTCTGATAGTTAAAATTTAAAATTCATCCTGATCTGGACTTCAAAATCAGATTCAGTTGATGACTGCTTTTTTCTTCCCCCCTCTGATACAATGTTATTTCAATATACAATTAATTATATCTTCTGCTTTCTGAGGCAAAGCCATTTTACAACAGCAGATCGTTTGCCTACAAACTATTTGCTTGATGTTTTCACACAGAAATCCTCTTTTCTGGCATTTAGAACATGAATCAACAGCAAAGGAATCTGCTGTCCCAGTTATTTAGACATTATTTTTCAAGCTTCAAAACTCCACTTTCTAAATTTCTACAATTTCCCCAGATCTGAACAGATGCACAACTCTATGTGACATTCTGCACCTAAGACTAATACAAGGCTTATTCTGGGTCTCTTATCTTCCAATATTGCTCTGCATGACACTTGTCACTATAGTTATGTCACAGGTGAGCCAGTACTCATATTCCTGTGCAATTCCCAAGTGTTACTACTGCATTTCAGCCCTCATATTCTCATTCTCAGAGCACCTCACATCTTCCTTCTTTGCCCATTGTATTGGGGTACAATTCCCTCAAGTGGCCTTCACTAAGCTTTTGGGATGTTCTGTTGCAAACATTCTCAACCTTATGGAAGTCCTTTCATGATCTTTTTTTCTTCTTTGTACCTAATCGATCCACTTGCTTGAAGTTTCTGAAGTAGTGCCAATTTCCATGGGTTTACTGAGCAAATATAGATTCAAAAATAAAGTCTTCACAATATGACAGCCCAATTTTGGATCCTTCTTTCCTTCATGTTTATTTGATTGAAAGTTGCCTTTGGCAAGTTTGCAGTTATGAGCTGCTGTCTGACCAGGGGCTCCTTCCACTTCCACTGGGCTGCTGCAGGGATCCACCGTGCATTGCACATACTCATGGCAACTCCACTCATCGCATTCTCACTTCCTTTGCTCTGAAAGGCAAAATCTAGCTCAATACCTAGTAGTTGTCCAGAGTCTGTTTATCCCGCAAATCCATGCTAAAATGGATAATATTCCACCCAGCACTGTTTCATGAGAAGTGAGACCCACAGGAAAACTACCTTTTCCTGGGGTCCAGGCAGACGTCACAGTTTCACTTTCCCAGAGCTTTAGGGGAGAAATGAACATTTTGGTTTTTGTATTAACTACTCGTGAACACAAGTATGGTGTGTAACCAAACATGCAAAAATTAGCAGACACATACACATCATTTTCCTGTGATTTTGTTTACCTTTTATTTTAAACTTCAATTAAATTCCAAGGACAAACATCTTCACTAAACAGCTTTTGTCTCTAGCCTCTTGTCTCGTCCACTCTCTTGGGTGTCCTTGGTAATTCATGTGCATTTAACAGTGCTGGGATTTCCCTGTCTTAAGGATTTCCTCCTGCAGGCTGTTCCTCAGCTGTATGAGCTGATCAAGTTTTAACATGACTCAAGAGGGTAAATTCTCCCTCCTTTGTCAGATGGGTTTCTGATTCACCTCGTTTGACGACAACAGTCCCTTGCCAGTTGACAGCATTGCCAAACTGAGTTATGCAGCGATGAACCAGTTTGACTTGCCATTGCTCACCATGCGTGCATTGCAAGGCATCACTAATTACCAGTGCAAGCCCTGTGCCAGCTCCTGCTAGGAACACTAGCTAGTCCGAGTCAGAGGGTGAAAGGTAGTGGCGACGCAAAGATCAGCCTTCTGATACAACGGAGTTTTCCATATCACACAAATTTACAAAATCCATAATCCTTAAACTTCTCTTACAGAAACTCCCCGAATCATCGCATCTGCCACGAGACACCAGCTGCCTCCAGCATAATAAAATATTACAGTACTTAATCTCTTGTATGTCCTGACTAATATACCTCACTTGGCTCAGTAGAATGCACTGGATATTAATGTGCCGCAAGTACAATGCAGAGAAGAATCCAGCAAAATAAATACTCTGTACCATGTAAGCAACCTATCCTCCCATGATATCAAGAATTCCATAGGAGAGCAAAGCCCATGACATAGATACTTTAGGATATTCTTTTAAATTAATTAATCTTCTCACTCAGAATACACAAAACTAAAGGCTGAATTTTCTGGTTTTTTCCTGTTGCACATATTTCATTTTATCCTTGAAATTTTAATTCGTCCACTAGTGAATAAGAGTCTTAAATTAAATTCTGAACAACAGCTTGGATGTTTTCTTGCTTTTGAGCAGTTGAGTTCCTTCAGGAACATTCAAAATACCCAAAGATTCCAAAAAGCAATTCACTACAAGTTAGAAGTTGCTTTCAAATGTTCTACCTGGCCTCATTCTCAGCAGCAGCCAGGTGCCCAGATACAGCTTTTTGTTAAAATATCTCTTTGCAAGTTTCGCTATTTGAATTTGGTCTCCACATAGACCTCCTGTAATTTCATTGTTCCTGGGAGGGACAGACACCTGAATGCGAACATCACAAAATGATCATGTAATAGGAAGTGCAACTGCTCTAAGAAAGGATACTTCCAGCCTTTTTAGGGCTTTTTGCTGTTTCCTTTACTATTGTCTCTCCCTCTTTTGGTTATCAATTTGTGCTTTAAAAAGACCAGTGACCTACCCCTGCCTCTTGGGAAACTGTGAACTTTGTCCTTTTTTCAAGCTTTCCTCTGGTCTGGGAGTTTGTTGCCTGGGGCTTTGTCCCACCCCAGGCCACCTGTAACAACTTCCAGATTTCTGTGCTGATGGGAACAAACAGGCCAAACTGGTGGATTTTCTTTCCATGTTGTTGTCAGCTGTCAGTAAGCTGTCATTAGACTGGTGGTGGAGGGCAACTGTGAAAAATTGTACTGCTAAGAGAACAGGAAACTGTTTAAAAAACTGTTTAAAAAGCTTAAACTTGCTGTGAGTGCACAGCACTGAGGGTTATGATAGCAACTCGTCATCACGAGTATACATTCAGTGAGGTGGAACAAACAGATTTCTAAATCCAGCTGTCTACAGTTTATTGTAGCCACATATAGTCTAAGGACATATATATTTGGTCTGCAAAAGTACAGATCTGGTTTTGATTGCTGTTAATATATTTTGTACTCACCTGGAAACCGCAGAGAGTCAAAGCAAAACTCAGCTCCAGGCATTTCTTTTTCCATCCAGCTGCTCATGAAAATCATGCAAAATCAAAAGCGAAATCCTCTGTAGAATTAAATCAGGGTATCTCTGTTATTGGATCTACACCAGCAGAGATGAGGCACCCTAGAGGGCTGTACTAGGGGCAGGCTCAGTCTCCCCAGGGGCCAGAACACAGGCTCCATGAAGAAATTCAGCCTCCAGTGCATGCTAAAGGGTTATCTAACCCTCGAGCATGGAAAAACTGCTGGGTTTCCTGTGCTTAAGAAATAGGGTTACCCATTACACTGCCACAAGTGTTGTGCTTGGATGGATGCTCTGTCTGAAACAAAATCTTGGCCAAAGAGGCAGACAAAATCTGTGACTAAAAGAGCTTACAAGTTAAGGCACAGACCATACAATGATTTTAAATATATTTAATCAATGGGGCCTCTCTGGGTGTGTTAAGCACATACCTCTCTCTGGGTAGGACCAACCCCCTTGAAATTTCTCTCTGTGGGAGTTTGCTATAGAGACTTTTTCCATTCTCTTGGTCTTTTCTTCTTATGGAGCATTTGCACACAAAACCTCCCACAGTTCTTCCTGAGGTAGGAAGCCTTTGGATGGTATGATGGAGAGCTCAGTTTTTCCTTCACAATGAGCAAGACTAATACAATTAATGCACAGAAAATAAAGCCTTTCCCCCTAGGAGCTGGAAGCTCCTTTGCTGGCACTCCCCGCTCTTCTTAGCAAGCACCAAGAATTAGTCATGAACATGAAGTCCCAAACCTCCAGCCCAACTGGGGTGCATTTAATGCTACATAGCACCGCTCTTATTCATGTTTAATAAACACCCATCCACTTAAGTAATCCCATTGATGTCATCACCATGAGAAAGAGTTGCAAAGTATTGTGTGTCATGAGGTTGGTTTTAGCACAGGTATAAATTTTATCCATTCAGCTTACACAGCCTGTTTCATGGTCCGTCTTAACTCTGGGTTCCCAACCAAGGTGACAGATTCTTGTTCTTCCCAGAGGCCAAGGCAGTCTTCTGAAATTCCTTCCACCTTCCCAGAAGATTTCTTTGAATACAAAGCAACAGCCTTACAAGTAATTCTCTCCTTAGCTTCAGTCCCTGATATCACTGTAAAAATTATTGACACCCAATTCTTCTCTGCCGTGATCCCAGACATCAGCAGAAACAAGGTACAAGAGAAGGAAATAATATTTCCAACTCAGATATGCAATCTGAATTCCTAAAGTGCAAAGGGTTGCATGTATGCTGTAATGCAAACCCTAGGAGGTAATGTTTGCCTGTAGTTTGACTTTTTACTAAGATAAGAGGCAGCAAGCACACACCTGAGTTATGAGTTCAGCCAGTTCCCCCTCTTCAGCTCAGTCAGCCTGCTCATATGTCAGATTATGCTGTTGCTGAGCAGTGGCTTGGATGCAGTGAGAGAGGCTGGAGCTGGCATGACTGTGACTGGACCCTTTGGGCAGGCTATAGCCACTGACTTCAAACACATTTCCACTCAGAGAAACAGGTGACTCACCAACATTGCAGATCAAATAAGGTGAGATGCTGTGGTATGGGATAGCCACTTAGTCAATACAATAGCCTTTTTTTCTAAGGACAAAGAATGCCTGACAAGAAAAGGACAGTGGTTCAAGCTATGGTTTAAGCACTGAGTTTCCAGGTGGGGGATGTGAACAAGGCTCTGGGCAGCTCTTCTACATCCTGCTGGAGGAGGCCACAGCAGAAAGCAGGTGCCTTGCAAGTTCTTCAAGGGCCTTGTCCATCACTGCACAGAACTACACCTCTGAAGAGATACGTCAGGGCTGAGCCACAGGACATCCCTGTGTACCCTGTTGTTGTAGGGGCTGCACAAACAGGCCCACATTGCAGGAGCATTGGCAGTGGGCTGCAGGGAGAGCCGGGGCTGGGAGAGCACATGCAACAGGACAACATGTTCCAGTGGGGTGTTCACTGTTTAGTCATCATCTGGTGTCCACCACTGAGTGAAGGAGATTGATTTACAGCCTACCCTACCACCTGGTGTTTTCACCTGCGCTGCTTGCACCATGTGAATTGTGTCACCGTTCAAGGGTGCGTGGCCATTTTCTTCTACAGGACTTGAGCATGTAAGACTTTACTTCCTTTTAGAGCAGGGCTAGTTAGGCTTTGCCCAGCAGGGAGACACAGAGAATCTGCTTTACCTGTAGTATGAGAGGATTTTATGTGGGAAGGAAGGGGCTCTTGATGAGTTAAATTTGGACAAAATTCTCGATGTACTTCATGAGAAATGGGGAGAGAAGGGCTGGAGAAATTAGGAGAAAAACAACAGGAATACAGTGCAATATGAGTCTGGCAAAAAGAAAATGGTATTTAGGGCTCAAGAGTCAAACTCTTAGAAACTTATGGGCTCCTGTGCTAGAGGCACACCTGTGCTCTGGGTACTCAACACAGCAATGGGTGCAGAGGCATGTAGCTCTTTATGTGGTTGCAGAAAGTCCTTGACAGCAGTCCTACAGCAGCAGCAAAGCTGGGAGCCCTACTAACAGTGCCAAAACAGCACCCAGGATGCTCACCCCCCCATCACTGCTCTGGTCGTCCCCATGCTTACCTGCTCCCTCGCTGCTGGCAGTCAAAGCTCTTGGCAGAAGACAGCCCCTGATGGCTCCCCTCCCCTGTTGGTTGTCATTTTCTTGGCACTTGGGTTGGCTGTGTGTGTACAGGCATATGCACACACGCCCTCCCCACAGATAAGCACAGGGTGTGGTTAGAAGGCATCCGTAGGGTTTCTTCCTAGGCAGGGACATATTTCTATTAGCCTGTATTTACACAGGACTTGGAGAACAAACTAAAGGCCAAACCTGCATATGTTAAGAAACACCCTGAAACCAGAAGAAACAAACAGTACTGGGAACTGTGTTTTAATAACTTGCAACAACAAAACAGCTTGTATAAGGTATGAAGTAGCTGCATAAGCAGACTGAGTGGATCTGTGCCATGGAAGAGCTTTGAAACAGGCAGCAATCCATACTGAAAAAGATACTGCTCACCAATATACATGTGAAAATTTTTCACAATGAGGTGGAAACATCAGAAATAATAATAGTGGCATCTGTCTGAGGACAGTTGCTACCTTCTTATAACTGTTTTTTTTTTTTTTTTTTTTTTGCATCTGGTTCCATTTTTGACTCATAATTCCCAAACAAGCCATATGTTGCTGCCGAAGGCCTTTAACTTTGCTTGATTCATATTGAGCTGTATTCCTGGCTGTCAGCCAAGTAAATGTAATAAAACCACTTTTTCCATCAAAAAATAAAAATGAAATCCCATTTGCAGTGAGATTTAATTAGCAGCCAGTAAGTCATTTTGGTGTTGAAAGCATGCACACTCATGTTTTGTTATAGCCTGATTTGCACCTTCAAACTCCATGGTAGCATTTTATTTGTTCTAATGCAAAAAGGTTTCCTCTTCCCCTGCCTCAGCCTTCATTCCAATGATCCTATAGCATTTGAATGCTGGCAATTTTTTGGAAAATGTGGCACACTCTGAGCTCTTCTCTTCAGATGTCACATTGTGCATCATCTATTTAGAACACTGGGACATGTACTGGATCTGCAAGGCAAGATTTTGGTAGCAGGAGGGGCTACAGGGCTGCCTTCTGTGAGAAGCTGCCAGAAGCTTCCGCTGTGTCCAGTGGAGCCAATGCCAGCTGTCTCCAAGACAGATGTGCTGCTGGTCAAGACTGGACCCATCAGCAGCAGTGGTAGTGCCTCTGGGATAACAGATTTAAGAAGGGGGAAAAACACTGCCCAGCTGAAGCTGGAGAAGAGCAGAGTTAGAATATGTGAGAAAACAGCTCTGCAGACACCAAGGCCAGTGAGGAAGGAGGGGCAGGAGGTGCTCCAGATGCCTGAGCTCAGATTCCCCGGAAGCCCATGGTGTGGACCACGGGGAAGCAGCTGTGCCTCTGCAGCCCATGGAGGTCCACGGTGGAGCAGAGATCCCCCTGCAGCCCATGGAGGACCCCATGCTGGAGCAAGTGGATGCCTGAAGGTGGCTGTGACCCTTTGGGAGGCACACAGTGGAACAGACTCCTGGCAGGACCTGTGGACCCATGGAGAGAGGATCCCATGCTGGAGCAGATTTGGTGGCTGGATCTGTGACCCCACAGAGCACAAGCATGGGAGCAGCCTGTTCCTGAGGGACTGCACCCTGTGGAAGGGACCCACATTGGAGCTGGGGAAGAGTGTGAGGAGTGCTTCCCATGAGGAGTAAGGAGCGGCAGAGACAATGTCTGATGAACTGATCACAGCCCCCATTTCCCACCCCCTGCACCACTGGGGGAGAGGAGGAAGTAGGAAGATGGGGAAGAAATTAAGCCTGGCAAGAAGGGAGGGGTGGGGAGGAGTGTTTTTAGGATCTAATTTTATTTCTCAGTATCTTACTCTGGTTTTTTTGGTTTTTTTTTTTTGTAATAAAAACTATTTCCCCAAGTTGAGTCTGTTTCACCCATAACTGGTGAGTGATCTCTCCCTGTCCTTATCTCAACCCACAACCTTCCATCGTAATTTCTCTCCTCTGCCCAGCTAAGGAGGGGAGTGACAGAGTGGCATTGGTGGGGACCTGGTGTCCAGCCAGGGTCAACCCACCTCTGACACTGATAATTTTAGCACCCTGAGCACCAAGCTGAAAATGGTAATTTCTGCTGAAATAGACAGTCTATCATAAAACTTGTGTATAAAACCAGGAGTTGGCATCCCATTAAAACATGCAGAATACAGATGACTAAATTTTTGTCACAGTCGATGTTTCTGGGACATACAGACTGAAGTTAGAGAAGGAAAGAGACTCTATCCTGTCTATTTTAAACAGTCAGGGCATTTCTTATTCACTGCTCTTTTTAATTTGATGAAATTCTTACGTAGTGTGCATTGTGACAACATATTTTTGGTTCCTGTCTCATATTCCCCCAGGGAGGAGCAATGTTTGATGCCATCGGCATTATTTTGAATACCTTAAATTTAAAAAAACAGAAACCAAACCACTGGAGGGTTTAGCTTGTCCCCTTTCCTGGAAAATAAAGACTGCAGGAGCCAGGAAACTTTGCAAACTCCAGGATACAGAATTTCCAAGTGCTTTTTTGGGAGCTCTTGGGACACTAACCAGCCAGAGGAGCTTCAAGCAGAGCATTGGCCTCCAAGGCCAGCATCTCTGGAGCCTCCACCAGCTCTCTGATCTGCCCCACTCAGCTGAGGCCCCCAGCCAGCACTGCCCCACCAGTGGCTTTCATTGCAGTAGCCGAGGCAGCTCACAGCTGCGGAGGAGCAGCTAGAGAGCAAACCAAGCCAAAGTTTAGGCTGCCTAACACAGCATTAACTCTCACTTGGATTCTGCATGGAAATCCAGCAGGTTAGTGCAAGGCAACGCTCTAGACAGTGGCCGATCCTTTGCTCTCACTGTCTGGCAGGAATCCAGCTCTGCAGAGAGCCAGCAAAAACGTTTCAGATGATCCTGCAGAGCAGGGGCAACACCGCAGGGGCGTTACCTTCCTCAGTTTCTTCCTACTGCCTGTGTTAATTGATGGACCAGGCAGCAAGTCTCGGCTTGTAATATCACCCAGTTCCCTTCACCCCCCACTCTGACAGATCAGCTGGATCTGAATCCTTTTACTCACAGTAGGGCCAGAGGAAATGCAGATGGAAAAAACTATAACACTATTTAGCTCATCTTCTGCCAGAGAAGTACTGCTTCCTGCAGTACTCCATCCCTTTGCTTTTCTGATTTTTCTTTTTGGTGTTTTGTTTTTGTTGTTGTTTTGTTTGTTTGGTTGGTTTTTTGTTTTGTTTGGTTTTGGTTTGTTTTGTTTTGTTTTTTTTCCCACAGAGTCAAAAGGCCCCCTCTCTTCTGTATGTCCAAGGAAAATTTCTGAAATATTAAAAATTAGTCCAAGACGTCTCGCTGTGCCAGCCCCATGTGTTAAAATGTCATCAAGAAATATGAAATGGAGAGGAAAAACTCTGCCACAAAACTGGTCCACTTTATCATTTACAATTTTCCTGGCAGTAAAAAGGAACAGGGTATTTCAGCCATGAATATTGGCTCCTTGTTTCATTCATTTGGTTTTTTCCTCCTTTTTTCTGTCTAAATAAAGATGTTGTGGAGGAAAGAAAGATTGTGGAAAATAACAAATGGAGGTGAAGTGCCAGACATCATTAAGTTAGTCATTAAGTTTTTAAGGGCCAGATTTTCGCATGTGGCCAGAAACCAGCAGTTTCTGCTGATAACAAATGCTCAGCACTTCTGAAAACTCTGACCACTTCATTTAAGTGCTTCAGTCAAAGTCCAACTCTTCAGAAAACCTGGCTTTTCTAAGAGTCACTCTTTCAAAGTAACCCTTTAGGGATTTTAAGTGTATACCTCTTTAGGAAGAAAAAGCACACAGGTTCTTCCCAAGCCTTCCTTTGCCTTGCAGACTACTGCTAATGGGGTAACGTGCTCAGAGGATCCAGGGTAGTTATACCAGAAACAAGGACATTCAGGGACCACCTCCTCCCACAGCCCAGAGCTGCCCCCCAAGGCCCTGGCAGAGCTCATCTGAACCAGGCAAAGACTTTTTTGCTTCTCTAGGAACAGATGGGAATGAAAGAGGTTGAAACGGCAAAATGCCAAGTACTCTGACATTCCTCTGCAACTTTAGCAGCAAGATTTCTCATCACCTCATGGAAACAAGCCTTCAGAGACTACACCTCCTGCTGTTAAAATGAATGTGGAAACTCCATTAATTTCTATGGGAGGGTGTCAACCTCTTCTTATACACTGGCAGGAGATGGGGGAAAAGAAATACTGTTCTTCAGTACAGAGCTGGATCTGCCTGCACTGGCTTTCTCCAGCTCACTGGGTGCTCATGGGGCTGTGTGCTGCCATGCATATTCATCCCGGCTGTTTCACTTTGCAGTGCTCCTGTCAGTTCAGAGATGTCACTCATCAGGAAGGTATCCGAAAAGGCAGTTTATATAGTAACATTGTTTGGCTTTTTTTTTATTGAGCCTCCTGCTGACCAAGCTCCCCTCGACATGTCAGCTTCAGAATGAATATTCATACAATGCAGAAAAGCAAGGAAACTCACTAGAGCAGAAAATTTTTCTGGTTTTCAGAAAGCTGTTGTTTTCTTCTACCACTGCTCCCACCAGCCTGCAGTCCAGCCTGCAGGCAGATCTCATAGGCTATTTGTATGCTTGAACAGACCTTGGAGGTGTTTGGCTCCCAGAGTCCCTTGGCTGCCCTACAGCAGAGGTGCACTGGTGCCTGATGTGCCCCGGGTGAGGAGCTTGCCTGTAGGACATGATTTTGCAACACATACAACAATGCACAGTGCAATAGAAGACCATCCATAGTTCTTAAAGCTCAGGGAAAATGACAGCAAGGCGCCTTGTGTAGACACTTGCCAGCATGGAGAGACAGCAGCCCTGAATGCCAGTTTGTCCTTTATGGGGACTCTTGTGGTTCATGGTCTTTGCTCCCAAGGATGAGTTTCATTCAGTTCTGCCTCCACTTAAGATTATCTTGTATAAAAAGATAGAGACATTTCCTTAACTTCTATCATATGCCTACTAAAGCCCTACACATATGTAAAGGCCACCTCTATACTCACAAATTAAAGAAACTCTTTCTAAGAGTTTTTGTCACCAAGCACAATCACTTGGAAAAGACTTGTGTACACACAACAAATCAGCTTATATCTCATGTAGGCATCTCAGGGGCAAAAGCCAAACATTTTGCAATGAAAGCTGTCTCCCATGTTCCTGGTGCTATCGGTGGTTTCAAAGCCAGTTAAAAGCAGGCATATTAAAGATAGTTGCAAACACACATGAGAGATGTAGCATATGTGAAGACCCCAAGAATAATTGCAGAACAAGTCAAGCCATCCAGCATTTTCGTCTTAAATTGACCTTACAGTAAGCATATGTTCAGGGTCTGTGTTTAGTGTGTGTAATCTGTGTTTGAGAAAAGGGCACAGGAACATTGTCACTGTAATAAACTCAATTAGTGCACAGACTGCTGATTTTTTCATGCCGGCATTTTAACTGAAAAAAAAACAACCCACTAAAATAGTGACTAGACCAAAACACATGATGTGCTGTGCAGGTTTTGCATTGAATTTCCTGGATTTACTTAAAAGACATTCTTTAGAGAATATCGATTGAGATTTTCAGGGGTGGCAAAATGACTTAACAGGATAACTCCCATTGACTTGTTCCACTGGACAATGAAATAAATCAATAAGGCTTGTTCTCCCTGAGCTATTTAGGGCAAAACCCAATAAAGGATTCAGGCACTGTAACGCCTAACTTTTGGGATTTGTTCCTCACTCTGAAGCCCAGAATTTTAAGTTTTGTCCCGCCTTCATTGGACAGAAGAGGGTCAGCCACCTCAGACAGGAGCTGGATGCTAAGTAGAAGTCATATTTGGAAACTGTGCTCTCCAAGCTCTCTAGAAGACATCAGGCAGAGAGCTGCATGAACTCAGTCCTTGTCCTTCTAAGTCTCTATCACACCCTCTAGTCACCAGCTTTCCAGGCAGCCCTCTTCCTACTGAGCAGGGCACATCCAACAGCTCTTCCTCTCGGGGACAATAGCCTACAGTATTGATGATCCAATGAATCTTGAATATTTTTTTTGACGGTAGGAGAACTTCAGCAAGAAAGAAACAACTTCTTGTGGGGCACTTTAGGGCACTCTCCTAGGAGACTGGAGAAGTTGATCTCACCAGTTTCAACACAGATTTGGGGTATTTGGGGTTTT